>CALNHX010006400.1:0-90133 GCA_940337035.1 Agriotes lineatus
ATCCAAAAAATTCAATTTTAATAGTATAGCATTATGGTACGTCAACACGTCTGAAAAGCACGTTTTGCAACAAATATTTAAGTACAGAATATATTATTGAGCTAATGTGAAAGCTAGGGGTGATCAGAATTTAATAAATTTGGCCATAATATGCGTTCCATCAGTAGCAGGTGATCAATTACTAGTTTAAAATTGATTGCAGTGGTAATAGCCTTTGTAGTAGTATATATAGAGACCATTTAACCATATATCACTACTATATAAGATTTTTCGGCAGCCAAAAAATTCAATTTTAATAGTATAGTATTAAGGTACGTTAAAACGTCTGAAAATCACGTTTTGCAGCAAACATTAACTACAGGAAATATTATTGAGCTAATTTGATAGCTTGGGGCGATCAGAATTTAAAATAATTGTTCATAATATGCGTGTCATCAGTAGCAGGTGTTCAATTACTAGTTTAAAATTGATTGCAGTGGTAGTAGCCCTTGTAGTAGTATATATGGGGACCATTTAACCATATATCACAGCTATATATAATTTTTCTGCATCCAAAAAATTCAATTTTAATAGTATAGTATTAATGTACGTTAAAACGTCTGAAAATCACGTTTTGCAGCAAATATTAACGACAGGAAATATTATTGAGCTAATTTGATAGCTTGGGCCGATCAGAATTTAAAAAATTTGTTCATAATATGCGTGTCAGCCGTAGCAGGTGTTCAATTACTAGTTTAAAATTGATTGCAGTGGTAATAACCCTTGTAGTAGTATATATGGAGACCATTTAACCATATATCACAACTATATAAAATTTTTCTGCTTCCAAAAAATTCAATTTTAATAGGATAGTATTAAGGTACGTTAAAACGTCCGAAAAGCACGTGTTGCAGCAAATATTAACTACAGGAAATATTATTGAGCTGATGTGATAGCTAATGGCAATCAGAATTTAATAAACTTGGCCAGAATATGCGTTCCATCAGTAACAGGTGATCAATTACTAGTTTAAAATTGATTGCAGTGGTAATAGCCCTTGTAGTAGTATATATAGAGACCATTTAACCATATATCACTACTATATAAGTATTCTCTGCATCCAAAAAATTCAATTTTAATAGTATAGTATTAAGATACGTTAAAACGTCTGAAAATCACGTTTTGCATCAAATATTAACTACAGGAAATATTATTGAGCTAATTTGATAGCTTGGGGCGATCAGAATTTAAAAAATTTATTCATAAAATGCGTGTCATCAGTAGCAGGTGTTCAATTACTAGTTTAAAATTGATTGCAGTGGTAACAGCCCTTGTAGTAGTATATATGGAGACCATTTAACCATATATCACAACTATATAAAATTTTTCTGCATCCAAAAAATTCAATTTTAATAGTATAGTATTAAGGTATGTTAAAACGTCTGAAAATCACGTTTTGCAGCAAATATATATAACTAAAGGAAATATTATTGAGCTAATTTGATAGCTTGGGGCGATCAGAATTTAAAAAAATTTTTCATAATATGCGTGTCATCAGTAGCAGGTGTTCAATTACTAGTTTAAAATTGATTGCAGTGGTAATAGCCCTTGTAGTAGTATATATAGAGACCATTTAACCATATATCACTACTATATAAGATTTTTCTGCATCCAAAAAATGCAATTTTAATAGTATAATATTAAGGTACGTTAAAACGTCTGAAAATTACCTTTTGCAGCAAACATTAACTACAGGAAATATTATTGAGCTAATTTGATAGCTTGGGGCGATCAGAATTTAAAATAATTGTTCATTATATGCGTGCCATCAGTAGCAGGTGTTCAATTACTTGCTTAAAATTGATTGCTGTGGTAATAGCCCTTGTAGTAGTATATATGGAGACCATTTAACGATATATCACTACTATATAAGATTTTTCTGCAACCAAAAAATTCAATTTTAATAGTATAGTATTAAGGTACGTCAACACGTCTGAAAAGCACGTTTTGCAGCAAATATTTAAGTACAGAAAATATTATTGAGCTAATGTGAAAGCTAGAGGTGATCAGAATTTAATAAATTTGGTCATAATATGCGTTCCATCAGTATCAGGTGATCAATTACTAGTTTAAAATTGATTGCAGTGGTAATAGCCCTTGTAGTAGTATATATAGAGACCATTTAACCATATATCACTACTATATAAGATTTTTGTGCATCCAAAAAATTCAATTTTAATAGTATAGGATTAAGGTACGTTAAAACGTCTGAAAATCACGTTTTGCAGCAAATATTAACGACAGGAAATATTATTGAGCTAATTTGATAGCTTGGGCCGATCAGAATTTAAAAAATTTGTTCATAATATGCGTGTCATCAGTAGCAGGTGTTCAATTAGTAGTTTAAAATTGATTGCAGTGGTAATAGCCCTTGTAGTAGTATATATGGAGACCATTTAACCATATATCACTACTATATAAGATTTTTGTGCATCCAAAAAATTCAATTTTAATAGTATAGGATTAAGGTACGTTAAAACGTCTGAAAATCACGTTTTGCAGCAAATATTAACGACAGGAAATATTATTGAGCTAATTTGATAGCTTGGGCCGATCAGAATTTAAAAAATTTGTTCATAATATGCGTGTCAGCCGTAGCAGGTGTTCAATTACTAGTTTAAAATTGATTGCAGTGGTAATAAACCTTGTAGTAGTATATATGGAGACCATTTAACCATATATCACAACTATATAAAATTTTTCTGCATCCAAAAAATTCAATTTTAATAGTATAGTATTAAGGTACGTTAAAACGTCCGAAAAGCACGTTTTGCAGCAAATATTAACTACAGGAAATATTATTGAGCAGATGTGATAGCTAATGGCAATCAGAATTTAATAAACTTGGCCAGAATATGCGTTCCATCAGTAACAGGTGATCAATTACTAGTTTAAAATTGATTGCAGTGGTAATAGCCCTTGTAGTAGTATATATAGAGACCATTTAACCACATATCACTACTATATAAGTATTCTCTGCATCCAAAAAATTCAATTTTAATAGTATAGTATTAAGATACGTTAAAACGTCTGAAAATCACGTTTTGCATCAAATATTAACTACAGGAAATATTATTGAGCTAATTTGATAGCTTGGGGCGATCAGAATTTAAAAAATTTATTCATAATATGCGTGTCATCAGTAGCAGGTGTTCAATTACTAGTTTAAAATTGATTGCAGTGGTAACAGCCCTTGTAGTAGTATATATGGAGACCATTTAACCATATATCACAACTATATAAAATTTTTCTGCATCCAAAAAATTCAATTTTAATAGTATAGTATTAAGGTACGTTAAAACGTCTGAAAATCACGTTTAGCAGCAAATATTAACTAAAGGAAATATTATTGAGCTAATTTGATAGCTTGGGGCGATCAGAATTTAAAAAAATTGTACATAATATGCGTGTCATCAGTAGCAGGTGTTCAATTACTAGTTTAAAATTGATTGCAGTGGTAATAGCCCTTGTAGTAGTATATATAGAGACCATTTAACCATATATCACTACTATATAAGATTTTTCTGCATCCAAAAAATGCAATTTTAATAGTATAGTATAAAGGTACGTTAAATCGTCTGAAACTCACGTTTTGCAGCAAATATTAACTACAGGAAATATTATTGAGCTAATTTGATAGCTTGGGGCGATCAGAATTTAAAAAATGTGTTCATAATATGTGTCATCAGTAGCAGGTGTTCAATTACTAGTTTAAAATTGATTGCAGTGGTAATAGCCCTTGTAGTAGTATATATGGAGACCATTTAACCTTATATCACAACTATATAAAATATTTCTGCATCCAAAAAATTCAATTTTAATAGTATAGTATTAAGGTACGTTAAAACGTCTGAAAAGCACGTTTTGCAGCAAATATTAACTACAGAAAATATTATTGAGCTAATTTGATAGCTTGGGGCGATCGGAATTTAAAAAATTTGTTCATAATATGCGTGTCATCAGTAGCAGGTGTTCAATTACTAGTTTAAAATTGATTGCAGTGTTAATGGCCCTTGTAGTAGTATATATGGAGACCATTTAACCATATATCACTACTATATAAGATTTTTCTGCATCCAAAAAATTCAATTTTAATAGTATAGGATTAAGGTACGTTAAAACGTCTGAAAATCACGTTTTGCAGCAAATATTTAAGTACAGAAAATATTATTGAGCTAATTTGATAGCTTGGGGCGATCAGAATTAAAAAAATTTGTTCATAATATGCGTGTCATCAGTAGCAGGTGTTCAATTACTAGTTTAAAATTGATTGCAGTGGTAATAGCCCTTGTAGTAGTATATATGGAGACCATATAACCATATATCACTACTATATAAGATTTTTCTGCATCCAAAAAATTCAATTTTAATAGTATAGCATTATGGTACGTCAACACGTCTGAAAAGCACGTTTTGCAACAAATATTTAAGTACAGAAAATATTATTGAGCTAATGTGAAAGCTAGGGGTGATCAGAATTTAATAAATTTGGCCATAATATGCGTTCCATCAGTAGCAGGTGATCAATTACTAGTTTAAAATTGATTGCAGTGGTAATAGCCTTTGTAGTAGTATATATAGAGACCATTTAACCATATATCACTACTATATAAGATTTTTCTGCAGCCAAAAAATTCAATTTTAATAGTATAGTATTAAGGTACGTTAAAACGTCTGAAAATCACGTTTTGCAGCAAATATTTAAGTACAGAAAATATTATTGAGCTAATGTGAAGGCTAGGGGTGATCAGAATTTAATAAATTTGGCCATAATATGAGTTCCATCAGTAGCAGGTGATCAATTACTAGTTTAAAATTGATTGCAGTGGTAGTATCCCTTGTAGTAGTATATATGGAGACCATTTAACCATATATCACAACTATATATAATTTTTCTGCATCCAAAAAATTCAATTTTAATAGTATAGTATTAAGGTACGTTAAAACGTCTGAAAATCACGTTTTGCAGCAAATATTAACGACAGGAAATATTATTGAGCTAATTTGATAGCTTGGGCCAATCAGAATTTAAAATATTTGTTCATAATATGCGTGTCAGCCGTAGCAGGTGTTCAATTACTAGTTTAAAATTGATTGCAGTAGTAATAGCCCTTGTAGTAGTATATATGGAGACCATTTAACCATATATCACAACTATATAAGATTTTTCTGCATCCAAAAAATTCAATTTTAATAGTATAGCATTATGGTACGTCAACACGTCTGAAAAGCACGTTTTGCAGCAAATATTTAAGTACAGAAAATATTATTGAGCTAATGTGATAGCTAGGGGTGATCAGTATTTAATAAATTTGGCCATAATATGCGTTCCATCATTAGCAGGTGTTCAATTACTAGTTTAAAATTGATTGCAGTAGTAATAGCCCTTGTAGTGGTATATATGGAAACCATTTAACCATATATCACAACTATATAAAATTTTTCTGCATCCAAAAAATTCAATTTTAATAGTACAGTATCAAGGTACGTTAAAACGTCCGAAAAGCAAGTTTTGCAGCAAATATTAACTACAGGAAATATTATTGAGCTGATGTGATAGCTAATGGCAATCAGAATTTAATAAACTTGGCCAGAATATGCGTTCCATCAGTAACAGGTGATCAATTACTAGTTTAAAATTGATTGCAGTGGTAATAGCCCTTGTAGTAGTATATATAGAGACCATTTAACCATATATCACTACTATATAAGTATTCTCTGCATCCAAAAAATTCAATTTTAATAGTATAGTATTAAGGTACGTTAAAACGTCTGAAAATCACGTTTTGCATCAAATATTAACTACAGGAAATATTATTGAGCTAATTTGATAGCTTGGGGCGATCAGAATTTAAAAAATTTATTCATAATATGCGTGTCATCAGTAGCAGGTGTTCAATTACTAGTTTAAAATTGATTGCAGTGGTAACAGCCCTTGTAGTAGTATATATGGAGACCATTTAACCATATATCACAACTATATAAAATTTTTCTGCATCCAAACAATTCAATTTTAATAGTATAGTATTAAGGTACGTTAAAACGTCTGAAAATCACGTTTTGCAGCAAATATTAACTAAAGGGAATATTATTGAGCTAATTTGATAGCTTGGGGCGATCAGAATTTAAAAAAATTGTTCATAATATGCGTGTCATCAGTAGCAGGTGTTCAATTACTAGTTTAAAATTGATTGCAGTGGTAATAGCCCTTGTAGTAGTATATATAGAGACCATTTAACCATATATCACTACTATATAAGATTTTTCTGCATCCAAAAAATGCAATTTTAATAGTATAGTATTAAGGTACGTTAAATCGTCTGAAACTTACGTTTTGCAGCAAATATTAACTACAGGAAATATTATTGAGTTAATTTGATAGCTTGGAGCGATCAGAATTTAAAAAATTTGTTCATAATATGCGTGTCATCAGTAGCAGGTGTTCAATTACTAGTTTAAAATTGATTGCAGTGGTAATAGCCCTTGTAGTAGTATATATGGAGACCATTTAACCATATATCACTACTATATAAGATTTTTCTGCATCCAAAAAATTCAATTTTAATAGTATAGGATTAAGGTACGTTAAAACGTCTGAAAATCACGTTTTGCAGCAAATATTTAAGTACAGAAAATATTATTGAGCTAATGTGAAAGCTAGAGGTGATCAGAATTTAATAAATTTGGCCATAATATGCGTTCCATCAGTAGCAGGTGATCAATTACTAGTTTAAAATTGTTTGCAGTGGTAATAGCCCTTGTAGTAGTATATATAGAGACCATTTAACCATATATCACTACTATATAAGATTTTTCTGAAACCAAAAAATTCAATTTTAATAGTATAGTATTAAGGTACGTTAAAACGTCTAAAAATCACGTTTTGCAGCAAATATTTAAGTACAGAAAATATTATTGAGCTAATGTGAAAGCTAGGGGTGATCAGAATTTAATAAATTTGGCCATAATATGAGTTCCATCAGTAGCAGGTGATCAATTACTAGTTTAAAATTGATTGCAGTGGAAATAGCCCTTGTAGTAGTATATATAGAGACCATTTAACCATATATCACTACTATATAAGATTTTTCTGTAACCAAAAAATTCAATTTTAATAGTATAGTATTAAGGTACGTTAAAACGTCTGAAAATCACGTTTTTCAGCAAATATTAACTACAGGAAATATTATTGAGCTAATTTGATAGCTTGGGGCGATCAGAATTTAAAAAATGTGTTCATAATATGCGTGTCATCAGTAGCAGGTGTTCAATTACTAGTTTAGAATTGATTGCAGTGGTAATAGCCCTTGTAGTAGTATATATGGAGACCATTTAACCATATATCACTACTATACAAGATTTTTCTGCATCCAAAAAATTCAATTTTAATAGTATAGCATTATGGTACGTCAACACGTCTGAAAAGCACGTTTTGCAGCAAATATTTAAGTACATAAAATATTATTGAGCTAATGTGAAAGCTAGGGGTGATCAGAATTTAATAAATTTGGCCATAATATGCGTTCCATCAGTAGCAGGTGATCAATTACTAGTTTAAAATTGATTGCAGTGGTAATAGCCCTTGTAGTAGTATATATAGAAACCATTTAACCATATATAACTACTATATAAGATTTTTCTGCAACCAAAAAATTCAATTTTAATAGTATAGTATTAAGGTACGTTAAAACGTCTGAAAATCACGTTTTGCAGCAAATATTAACTACAGGAAATATTATTGAGCTAATGTGATAGCTTGGGGCGATCAGAATTTAAAAAATGTGTTCATAATATGCGTGTCATCAATAGCAGGTGTTCAATTACTAGTTTAAAATTGATTGCAGTGGTAGTAGCCCTTGTAGTAGTATATATGGAAACCATTTAACCATATATCACAACTATATATAATTTTTCTGCATCCAAACAGTTCAATTTTAATAGTATAGTATTAAGGTACGTTAAAACGTCTGAAAATCACGTTTTGCAGCAAATATTAACGACAGGAAATATTATTGAGCTAATTTGATAGCTTGGGGCGATCAGAATTTAAAAAATTTGTTCATAATATGCGTTTCAGCCGTAGCAGGTGTTCAATTACTAGTTTAAAATTGATTGCAGTGGTATTAGCCCTTGTAGTAGTATATATGGAGACCATTTAACCATATATCACAACTATATAAGATTTTTCTGCATCCAAAAAATTCAATTATAATAGTATAGCATTATGGTACATCAACACGTCTGAAAAGCACGTTTTGCAGCAAATATTTAAGTACAGAAAATATTATTGAGCTAATGTGAAAGCTAGGGGTGATCAGAATTTAATAAATTTGGCCATAATATGCGTTCCATCAGTAGCAGGTGATCAATTACTAGTTTAGAATTGATTGCAGTGGTAATAGCCCTTGTAGTAGTATATATAGAGACCATTTAACCATATATCACTACTATATAAGATTTTTCTGCAACCAAAAAATTCAATTTTAATAGTATAGTATTAAGGTACGTTAAAACGTCTGAAAATCACGTTTTGCAGCAAATATTTAAGTAAGGAAATATTATTGAGCTAATTTGATAGCTTGGGGCGATCAGAATTTAAAAAATTAATGTTATCATAATATGCGTGTCATCAGTACAGGTGTTCAATTACTGACTTAAAATCGATTGCTGTGGTAACAGCCCTTGTAGTAGTTTATATGGAGACCATTTTACCATATGTCACTACAATATAAAACTTTTCTGCATCCAAAAATTAAATTTTAATAGTACAGTATTAAGGTACGTTAAAACGTCTGAAAAGCACGATTTGCAGCAAACATTAACTACAGGAAATATTATTGAGCTAATTCGATAGCTTGGGGCGATCAGAATTTAAAATAATTGTTCATTATATGCGTGCCATCAGTAGCAGGTGTTCAATTACTTGCTTAAAATTGATTGCTGTGGTAATAGCCCTTGTAGTAGTATATATGGAGACCATTTAACGATATATCACTACTATATAAAGTTTTTTTGCATCCAGAAAATTCAATTTTAATAGTATAGTATTAAGGTACGTTAAAACGTCCGAAAAGCACGTTTTTCAGCAAATATTAACTACAGGAAATATTATTGAGCTAATTTGATAGCTTGGGGCGATCAGAATTTAAAAAATTTGTTCATAATATGCGTGACATCAGTAGCAGGTGTTGAATTACTAGCTTAAAATTGATTGCTGTGGTAACAGCCCTTGTAGTAGTATATATGGAGACCATTTAACTATATATCACTACTATTTAAAATTTTCTGAATCCAAAAAATTCATTTTTAATAGTATAGTATTAAGGTACGTTAAAACGTCTGAAAAACACGTTTTGCAGCAAATATTAACTACAGGAAATATTATTGAGCTAATTTGGCGAACAGAAATTTTTTTTTTTTCATGATATGCGTGTCATCAGCAGCAGGTGTTCAATTACTAGCTTAAAATTGATTGCTGTGGTAATAGCACTTGTAGTAGTTTATATGGAGACCATTTAACCATATATCACTACTATATAACATTTTTCTGCATCCAAAAAATTCAATTTTAATAGTATGTGATTAAGGTACGTTGAAACGTCTGAAAAGCACGTTTTGCAGCAAATATTAACTACAGGAAATATTATTGAGCTAATTTGATAGCTTGGGGCGATCAGAATTTAAAAAATGTGTTCATAATATGCGTGTCATCAGCAGCAGGTTTTCAATTACTAGCTTAAAATTGATTGCTGTGGTAATAGCCCTTGTAGTAGTATATATGGAGACCATTTAACCATATATCACTACTATATAAAATTTTTCTGGATCCAAAAAGTTCAATTTTATTAGTATAGCATTACACAAAACATTATTGAGCTAATGTAATAGCTAGAAGCGATCAAAATTTAATAAATTTGGCCAGAATATGAGTGCCATCACTAGCAGGTGTTCAATTACTGGCTTAAAATCAATTATTGTGAGAATAGAACTTGTAGTAGTATATTTGGGAGCCATTTAACCATATATCACTACTATATAAAATTCCTCAAAATCCAAATCATTCTATTTTAATAGTATAGTATTAAAGTACGCTAAAACGTCCGAAAAGCATGTTTTGCAGCAAATATTAATTACAGGAAATATTATTGAGCTAATGTGATAGCTAGGGGCGATCAGAATTTAATAAATTTGCCAATAATATGCGTGCCATCACTAGCAGGTGTTCAATTACTGACTTAAAATCGATTGCTGTGATAATAGCCCTTGTAGTAGTATATATGGAGGCCATTTAACGATATATCACTACTATATAAAGTTTTTCTGCATCCAGAAAATTCAATTTTAATAGTATAGTATTAAGGTAAGTTAAAACGTCTGAAAAGCACGTTTTTCAGCAAATATTAACTACAGGAAATATTATTGAGCTAATTTGATAGCTTGGGGCGATCAGAATTTTAAAAATTTGTTCATAATATGCGTGTTATCAGTAGCAGGTGTTCAATTACTAGCTTAAAATTGATTGCAGTGGTAATAGCCCTTGTAGTAGTATATATGGAGACCATTTAACCATATATCACTACTATATACAATTTTCTGAATCCAAAAAAGTCTAATTTAATAGTATATGATTAAGGTACGTTAAAACGTCTGAAAAGCACGATTTGCAGCAAATATTAACTACAGGAAATATTATTGAGCTAATTACATAGCTTGGGTCGATCAGAATTTTAAAAAATTGTTTATTATATGCCTGCCATCAGTAGCAGGTGCTCAATTACTTGCTTAAAATTTATTGCTATGGTAACAGCCCTTGTAGTGGTATATATGGAGACCATTTAACGATGTATCAATACTATATAAAGTTTTTCTGCATCCAAAAAATTCAATTTTAATAGTATAGTATTAAGGTACGTTAAAACGTCTGAAAAGCACGTTTTTCAGCAAATATTAACTACAGGAAATATTATTGAGCTAATTTGATAGCTTGGGGCGATCAGAATTTAAAAAATTTGTTCATTATATGCGTGTCATCAGTAGCAGGTGTTCAATTACTAGCTTAAAATTGTTTGCTGTGGTAATAGCCCTTGTAGTAGTATATATGGAGACCATTTAACCATATATCACAACTATATACAATTTTCTGAATCCAAAAAATTCTATTTTAATAGTATAGTATTAAGGTACGTTAAAACGTCTGAAAAACACGTTTTGCAGCAAATATTAACTACAGGAAATATTATTGAGCCAATTTGGCGAACAGATCTTTTTTTTTCATGATATGCGTGTCATCAGTAGCAGGTGTTCAATTACTAGCGTAAAATTGATTACTGTGGTAATAGCCTTTGTGGTAGTTTATATGGAGACCATTTAACCATATATCACTACTATATAAAATTTTTCTGCATCCAGAAATTCAATTTTAATAGTATAGTATTAAGGTACGTTAAAACGTCTGAAAAGCACGTTTTGCAGCAAATATGAACTACAGGAAATATTATTGAGCTAATTGCAAAGCTTAGGTCGATCAGAATTTTAAAAAATTGTTCATTATATGCCTGCCATCAGTAGCAGGTGTTCAATTACTTGCTTAAAATTGATTGCTGTGGTAATAGCCCTTGTAGTAGTATATATGGAGACCATTTAACGATGTATCAATACTATATAAAGTTTTTCTGCATCCAAAAAATTCAATTTTAATAGTATAGTATAAAGGTACGTTAAAACGTCTGAAAAGCATGTTTTGCAGCAAATATTAACAACAGGAAATATTATTGAGCTAATTTGATAGCTTGGGGCGTTCAGAATTTAAAATAATTGTTCATTATATGCGTGCCATCATTAGCAGGTGTTCAATTCCTGACTTAAAATTTATTGCAGTGGTAATAGCCCTTGTAGTAGTATTTATGAAGACCATTTAACCATATATCACTACTATATAAAATTTTTCTGCATCCAAAAAGTTAAATTTTGATAGTATAGTACTAAGGTAGGTTAAAACGTCTGAAAAGCAGGTTTTGCAGCAAATATATACTACAGGAAATATTATTGAGCTAATTTTATAGCTTGGGGCAATCCGAATTTAAAAAATTTGTTTATTATATGCGTGCCATTAGTAGCAGGTGTTCGATTACTAACTTAAAATTGATTGCTGTGGTAATAGCCCTTGTAGTAGTATATATGGAAACCATTTAACGATATATCACTACTATATAAAATTTTTCTGCAACCAAAAATTTCAATTTTAATAGTATAGTATTAAGGTACGCTAAAACAACTGAAAAGCACGTTATGCAGCAAATATTAACTACAGTAAATATTATTGAGCTAATTTGATAGCTTCGAGCGATCAAAATTTAAAAAATTAATTTTATCATAATATGCGTGTCATCAGTACAGGTGTTCAATTACTAGTTTAAAATTGATTGCTGGGGTAATAGCCTTTGTAGTAGTATATATGGAGACCATTTAACCATATATCACTACTATATAAAATTTTTCTGCATCCAAAAAACTCAATTTTAATAGTATAGTATTAAGGTACGTTAAAACGTCTGAATAGCACGTTTTTCAGCTAATATTAACTACAGGAAATTTTATTGAACTAATGTGATAGCTAGGGGCAATCTGAATTTAATAAATTTGGCCATAATATGCGTGCCATCATTAGCAAGTGTTCAATTACTGACTTAAAATCTTCTGCATCCAAAAAATTCAATTTTATTAGTATAGCATTATGGTATGTTAACACGTCTAAAAAGCACGTTTGCAGGAAATATTTAACTACAGAAAATATTATTGAGCTAATGTGATAGCTAGGGGCGATCAGGATTTAATAAATTTTTTTCATAATATACGTGCCATCATTAGCAGATATTCAATTATTGACTTAAAATCGATTGCTGTGGTAATAGCCCTTGTAGTAGTATATATGGAGACCATTTAACCATATATCACTACTATATAAAATGTTCTGCATCCAAAAAATTCAATTTTATTAGTATAGCATTATGGTATGTTAACACGTCTAAAAAGCACGTTTGCAGGAAATATTTAACTACAGAAAATATTATTGAGCTAATGTGATAGCTAGGGGCGATCAGAATTTAATAAATTTGTTCATAATATACGTGCCATCATTAGCAGGTATTTTAATTATTGTCTTAGAATCGATTGCTGTGGTAATAGCCCTTGTAGTAGTATATATGGAGACCATTTAACCATATATCGCTACTATATAAAATGTTCTGCATCCAAAAAATTTAATTTTATTAGTATAGCATTATGGTATGTTAACACGTCTGAAAAGCACGTTCGCAGAAAATATTTAACTACAGAAAATATTATTGAGCTAATGTGATAGCTAGGGGCTATCAAAATTTAATAAATTTGGCGAGAATTTGGGTGACATCAATAGCAGGTGTTCAATTACTGGCTTAAAATCGATTATTGTGGGAATAGAACTTGTAGTAGTATATATGGGAGCCATTTAACCATATATCACTACTATAAAAAATTCTTCTGAATCCAAATCATTCTATTTTAATAGTATCGTATTAAAGTACTCTAAAACGTCCGAAAAGCACGTTTTGCAGCAAATATTAACTACAGGAAATATTATTGAGCTAATGTAATAGCTAGGGGCGATCAGAATTTAATAAATTTGGCCATAATATGCGTGCCATCACTAGCAGGTGTTCAATTACTGACTTAAAATTAATTGCTGTTGTAATAGCCCTTGTAGTAGTATATACGGAGACCATTTAACGATATAGCAGTACTATATAAAATTGTTCTGCATCAAAAAATTCAATTTTAATAGTACAGTATTAATGTACGTTAAAACGTCTGAAAAGCACGTTTTGCAGAAAATATTAACCACAGGAAATATTATTGAACTATTGCGATAGCTAGGGGCGATCAGAATTTAATAAATTTGGCCATAATATGCGTGCCATCATTAGCAAGTGTTTAATTACTGACTTAAAATCGTTTGCTGTATTAGTAGTCCTTGTAGTAGTATATATGGAGACCATTTAACCATATATCACTACTATATAAAATGTTCTGCATCCAAAAAATTCAATTTTATTAGTATAGCATTATGGTATGTTAACACATCTAAAAAGCACGTTTGCAGGAAATATTTAACTACAGAAAATATTATTGAGCTAATGTGATAGCTAGGGGCAATCAGAATTTAATAAATTTGTTCATAATATACGTGCCATCATTGGCAGGTATTTTAATTATTGTCTTAGAATCTATTGCTGTGGTAATAGCCCTTGCAGTAGTATATATGGAGACCATTTAACCATAATCACTACTATATAAAATGTTCTGCATCCAAAAAATTCAATTTTATTAGTATAGCATTATGGTATGTTAACACATCTAAAAAGCACGTTTGCAGGAAATATTTAACTACAGAAAATATTATTGAGCTAATGTGATAGCTAGGGGCTATCAAAATTTAATAAATTTGGCGAGAATATGGGTGACATCAATAGCAGGTGTTCAATTACTGGCTTAAAATCGATTATTGTGGGAATAGAACTTGTAGTAGTATATATGGGAGCCATTTAACCATATATCACTACTATAAAAAATTCTTCTGAATCCAAATCATTCTATTTTAATAGTATCGTATTAAAGTACTCTAAAACGTCCGAAAAGCACGTTTTGCAGCAAATATTAACTACAGGAAATATTATTGAGCTAATGTAATAGCTAGGGGCGATCAGAATTTAATAAATTTGGCCATAATATGCGTGCCATCACTAGCAGGTGTTCAATTACTGACTTAAAATTAATTGCTGTTGTAACAGCCCTTGTAGTAGTTTATACGGAGACCGTTTAACCATATATCACTACTATATACAATTTTCTGAATCCAAGAAATTCTATTTTAATAGTATAGTATTAAGGTACGTTAAAACGTCTGAAAAACACGTTTTGCAGCAAATATTAACTACAGGAAATATTATTGAGCCAATTTGGCGAACAGAATTTTTTTTTTCATGATATGCGTGTCATCAGTAGCAGGTGTTCAATTACTAGCGTAAAATTGATTGCTGTGGTAATAGCCTTTGTGGTAGTTTATATGGAGACCGTTTAACCATATATCACTACTATATAAAATTTTTCTGCATCCAGAAATACAATTTTATTAGTATAGTATTAAGGTACGTTAAAACGTCTGAAAAGCACGTTTTGCAGCAAATATTAACTACAGGAAATATTATTGAGCTAATTTGATAGCATGGGGCGATCAGAATTTAAAATAATTGTTCATTATATGCGTGCCATCAGTAGCAGGTGTTCAATTACTTGCTTAACATTGATTGCTGTGGTAATAGCCCTTGTAGTAGTATATATGGAGACCATTTAACGATATATCACTACTATATAAAGTGTTTCTGCATCCCGAAAATTCAATTTTAATAGTATAGTATTAAGGTACGTTAAAACGTCTGAAAAGCACGTTTTTCAGCAAATATTAACTACAGGAAATATTATTGAGCTAATTTGATAGCTTGGGGCGATCAGAATTTAAAATAATTGTTCATTATATGCGTTCCATCAGTAGCAGGTGTTCAATTACTTGCTTAAAATTGATTGCTGTGGTAATAGCCCTTGTAGTAGTATATATGGAGACCATTTAACGATATATCACTACTATATAAAGTTTTTCTGCATCCAGAAAACTCAATTTTAAAAGTATAGTATTAAGGTACGTTAAAACGTCTGAAAAACACGTTTTGCAGCAAATATTAACTACAGGAAATATTATTGAGCCAATTTGGCGAACAGAATTTTTTTTTTATGATATGCGTGTCATCAGTAGCAGGTGTTCAATTATTGACTTAAAATCGATTGCTGTGGTAATAGCCCTTGTAGTAGTATATATGGAGACCATTTAACCATATATCACTACTATATACAATTTTCTGAATCCAAAAAATTCTATTGTAATAGTATAGTATTAAGGTACGTTAAAACGTCTGAAAAACACGTTTTGCAGCAAATATTAACTACAGGAAATATTATTGAGCCAATTTGGCGAACAGAATTTTTTTTCATGATATGCGTGTCATCAGTAGCAGGTGTTCAATTACTAGCTTAAAATTGATTGCTGTGGTAATAGCACTTGTAGTAGTTTATATGGAGACCATTTAACCATATATTACTACTATATAACATTTTTCTGCATCCAAAAAATTCAATTTTAATAGTATATGATTAAGGTACGTTAAGACGTCTGAAAAGCACGATTTGCAGCAAATATAAACTACAGGAAATATTATTGAGCTAATTTGATAGCTTGGGGCGATCAGAATTTAAAAAATTTGTTCATAATATGCGTGTCATCAGCAGCAGGTGTTCAATTACTAGCTTAAAATTGATTGCTGTGGTAATAGCCCTTGTAGTAGTATATATGGAGACCATTTAACCATATATCACTACTATATAAAATTTCTCTGCATCCAAAAAATTCAATTTTATTAGTATAGCATTACAGAAAACATTATTGAGCTAATGTGATAGCTAGGGGCGATCAGAATTTAATAAATTTGGCCAGAATATGAGTGCCATCACTAGCAGGTGTTCAATTACTGGCTTAAAATCGATTATTGTGAGAATAGAACTTCTAGTAGTATATATGGGAGCCATTTAACCATATATCACTAATATATAAAACTTTTCTGAATCCAAAAATTCCTATTTTAATAGTATAGTATTAATGTATGCAAAAACCTCCGAAAAACACGTTTTGCAGCAAATATTAACTACAGGAAATATTATTGAGCTAATTTGATAGCTTGGGGCTATCAGAATTAAAAAAATGTGTTCATAATATGCATGTCATCAGTAGCAGGTGTTCAATTACTAGCTTGAAATTGATTGCTGTTGTAATAGCCCTTGTAGTAGTATATATGAAAACCATTTAACGATATATCACTACTATATAAAAATTTTCTGCATCCAAAAAATTCAATTTTAATAGTATAGTATTAAGGTACTTTAAAACGTCTGAAAAGCACGTTTGGCAGGCAAATATTAACTACAGGAAATATTATTGAGGTCATTTGATAGCTTGGGGTGATCAGAATTTAAAAAATGTGTTCATAATATGCTTGTCATCAGTAGCAGGTGTTCAATTACTAGTTTAAAATTGATTGCAGTGGTAATAGCCCTTGTAGTAGTATATATGGAGACCATATAACCATATATCACTACTATATAAGATTTTTCTGCATCCAAAAAATTCAATTTTAATAGTATAGCATTATGGTACGTCAACACGTCTGAAAAGCACGTTTTGCAACAAATATTTAAGTACAGAAAATATTATTGAGCTAATGTGAAAGCTAGGGGTGATCAGAATTTAATAAATTTGGCCATAATATGCGTTCCATCAGTAGCAGGTGATCAATTACTAGTTTAAAATTGATTGCAGTGGTAATAGCCTTTGTAGTAGTATATATAGAGACCATTTAACCATATATCACTACTATATAAGATTTTTCTGCAGCCAAAAAATTCAATTTTAATAGTATAGTATTAAGGTACGTTAAAACGTCTGAAAATCACGTTTTGCAGCAAATATTTAAGTACAGAAAATATTATTGAGCTAATGTGAAAGCTAGGGGTGATCAGAATTTAATAAATTTGGCCATAATATGAGTTCCATCAGTAGCAGGTGATCAATTACTAGTTTAAAATTGATTGCAGTGGTAGTATCCCTTGTAGTAGTATATATGGAGACCATTTAACCATATATCACAACTATATATAATTTTTCTGCATCCAAAAAATTCAATTTTAATAGTATAGTATTAAGGTACGTTAAAACGTCTGAAAATCACGTTTTGCAGCAAATATTAACGACAGGAAATATTATTGAGCTAATTTGATAGCTTGGGCCAATCAGAATTTAAAAAATTTGTTCATAATATGCGTGTCAGCCGTAGCAGGTGTTCAATTACTAGTTTAAAATTGATTGCAGTAGTAATAGCCCTTGTAGTAGTATATATGGAGACCATTTAACCATATATCACAACTATATAAGATTTTTCTGCATCCAAAAAATTCAATTTTAATAGTATAGCATTATGGTACGTCAACACGTCTGAAAAGCACGTTTTGCAGCAAATATTTAAGTACAGAAAATATTATTGAGCTAATGTGATAGCTAGGGGTGATCAGTATTTAATAAATTTGGCCATAATATGCGTTCCATCATTAGCAGTTGTTCAATTACTAGCTTAAAATTGATTGCTGTGGTAATAGCCCTTGTAGTGGTATATATGGAAACCATTTAACCATATATCACAACTATATAAAATTTTTCTGCATCCAAAAAATTCAATTTTAATAGTACAGTATCAAGGTACGTTAAAACGTCCGAAAAGCAAGTTTTGCAGCAAATATTAACTACAGGAAATATTATTGAGCTGATGTGATAGCTAATGGCAATCAGAATTTAATAAACTTGGCCAGAATATGCGTTCCATCAGTAACAGGTGATCAATTACTAGTTTAAAATTGATTGCAGTGGTAATAGCCCTTGTAGTAGTATATATAGAGACCATTTAACCATATATCACTACTATATAAGTATTCTCTGCATCCAAAAAATTCAATTTTAATAGTATAGTATTAAGGTACGTTAAAACGTCTGAAAATCACGTTTTGCATCAAATATTAACTACAGGAAATATTATTGAGCTAATTTGATAGCTTGGGGCGATCAGAATTTAAAAAATTTATTCATAATATGCGTGTCATCAGTAGCAGGTGTTCAATTACTAGTTTAAAATTGATTGCAGTGGTAACAGCCCTTGTAGTAGTATATATGGAGACCATTTAACCATATATCACAACTATATAAAATTTTTCTGCATCCAAACAATTCAATTTTAATAGTATAGTATTAAGGTACGTTAAAACGTCTGAAAATCACGTTTTGCAGCAAATATTAACTAAAGGGAATATTATTGAGCTAATTTGATAGCTTGGGGCGCACAGAATTTAAAAAAATTGTTCATAATATGCGTGTCATCAGTAGCAGGTGTTCAATTACTAGTTTAAAATTGATTGCAGTGGTAATAGCCCTTGTAGTAGTATATATAGAGACCATTTAACCATATATCACTACTATATAAGATTTTTCTGCACCCAAAAAATGCAATTTTAATAGTATAGTATTAAGGTACGTTAAATCGTCTGAAACTTACGTTTTGCAGCAAATATTAACTACAGGAAATATTATTGAGTTAATTTGATAGCTTGGAGCGATCAGAATTTAAAAAATTTGTTCATAATATGCGTGTCATCAGTAGCAGGTGTTCAATTACTAGTTTAAAATTTATTGCAGTGGTAATAGCCCTTGTAGTAGTATATATGGGACCATTTAACCATATATCACTACTATATAAGATTTTTCTGCATCCAAAAAATTCAATTTTAATAGTATAGGATTAAGGTACGTTAAAACGTCTGAAAATCACGTTTTGCAGCAAATATTTAAGTACAGAAAATATTATTGAGCTAATGTGAAAGCTAGGGGTGATCAGAATTTAATAAATTTGGCCATAATATGCGTTCCATCAGTAGCAGGTGATCAATTACTAGTTTAAAATTGATTGCAGTGGTAATAGCCCTTGTAGTAGTATATATAGAGACCATTTAACCATATATCACTACTATATAAGATTTTTCTGAAACCAAAAAAATTCAATTTTAATAGTATAGTATTAAGGTACGTTAAAACGTCTAAAAATCACGTTTTGCAGCAAATATTTAAGTACAGAAAATATTATTGAGCTAATGTGAAAGCTAGGGGTGATCAGAATTTAATAAATTTGGCCATAATATGAGTTCCATCAGTAGCAGGTGATCAATTACTAGTTTAAAATTGATTGCAGTGGTAATAGCCCTTGTAGTAGTATATATAGAGACCATTTAACCATATATCACTACTATATAAGATTTTTCTGCAACCAAAAAATTCAATTTTAATAGTATAGTATTAAGGTACGTTAAAACGTCTGAAAATCACGTTTTTCAGCAAATATTAACTACAGGAAATATTATTGAGCTAATTTGATAGCTTGGGGCGAACAGAATTTAAAAAATGTGTTCATAATATGCGTGTCATCAGTAGCAGGTGTTCAATTACTAGTTTAGAATTGATTGCAGTGGTAATAGCCCTTGCAGTAGTATATATGGAGACCATTTAACCATATATCAATACTATACAAGATTTTTCTGCATCCAAAAAATTCAATTTTAATAGTATAGCATTATGGTACGTCAACACGTCTGAAAAGCACGTTTTGCAGCAAATATTTAAGTACATAAAATATTATTGAGCTAATGTGAAAGCTAGGGGTGATCAGAATTTAATAAATTTGGCCATAATATGCGTTCCATCAGTAGCAGGTGATCAATTACTAGTTTAAAATTGATTGCAGTGGTAATAGCCCTTGTAGTAGTATATATAGAAACCATTTAACCATATATAACTACTATATAAGATTTTTCTGCAACCAAAAAATTCAATTTTAATAGTATAGTATTAAGGTACGTTAAAACGTCTGAAAATCACGTTTTGCAGCAAATATTAACTACAGGAAATATTATTGAGCTAATGTGATAGCTTGGGGCGATCAGAATTTAAAAAATGTGTTCATAATATGCGTGTCATCAATAGCAGGTGTTCAATTACTAGTTTAAAATTGATTGCAGTGGTAGTAGCCCTTGTAGTAGTATATATGGAAACCATTTAACCATATATCACAACTATATATAATTTTTCTGCATCCAAACAATTCAATTTTAATAGTATAGTATTAAGGTACGTTAAAACGTCTGAAAATCACGTTTTGCAGCAAATATTAACGACAGGAAATATTATTGAGCTAATTTGATAGCTTGGGGCGATCAGAATTTAAAAAATTAATGTTATCATAATATGCGTGTCATCAGTACAGGTGTTCAATTACTGACTTAAAATCGATTGCTGTGGTAACAGCCCTTGTAGTAGTTTATATGGAGACCATTTTACCATATGTCACTACAATATAAAACTTTTCTGCATCCAAAAATTCAATTTTAATAGTACAGTATTAAGGTACGTTAAAACGTCTGAAAAGCACGATTTGCAGCAAACATTAACTACAGGAAATATTATTGAGCTAATTCGATAGCTTGGGGCGATCAGAATTTAAAATAATTGTTCATTATATGCGTGCCATCAGTAGCAGGTGTTCAATTACTTGCTTAAAATTGATTGCTGTGGTAATAGCCCTTGTAGTAGTATATATGGAGACCATTTAACGATATATCACTACTATATAAAGTTTTTTTGCATCCAGAAAATTCAATTTTAATAGTATAGTATTAAGGTACGTTAAAACGTCCGAAAAGCACGTTTTTCAGCAAATATTAACTACAGGAAATATTATTGAGCTAATTTGATAGCTTGGGGCGATCAGAATTTAAAAAATTTGTTCATAATATGCGTGACATCAGTAGCAGGTGTTGAATTACTAGCTTAAAATTGATTGCTGTGGTAACAGCCCTTGTAGTAGTATATATGGAGACCATTTAACTATATATCACTACTATTTAAAATTTTCTGAATCCAAAAAATTCATTTTTAATAGTATAGTATTAAGGTACGTTAAAACGTCTGAAAAACACGTTTTGCAGCAAATATTAACTACAGGAAATATTATTGAGCTAATTTGGCGAACAGAAATATTTTTTTTTTCATGATATGCGTGTCATCAGCAGCAGGTGTTCAATTACTAGCTTAAAATTGATTGCTGTGGTAATAGCACTTGTAGTAGTTTATATGGAGACCATTTAACCATATATCACTACTATATAACATTTTTCTGCATCCAAAAAATTCAATTTTAATAGTATGTGATTAAGGTACGTTGAAACGTCTGAAAAGCACGTTTTGCAGCAAATATTAACTACAGGAAATATTATTGAGCTAATTTGATAGCTTGGGGCGATCAGAATTTAAAAAATGTGTTCATAATATGCGTGTCATCAGCAGCAGGTTTTCAATTACTAGCTTAAAATTGATTGCTGTGGTAATAGCCCTTGTAGTAGTATATATGGAGACCATTTAACCATATATCACTACTATATAAAATTTTTCTGGATCCAAAAAGTTCAATTTTATTAGTATAGCATTACACAAAACATTATTGAGCTAATGTAATAGCTAGAAGCGATCAAAATTTAATAAATTTGGCCAGAATATGAGTGCCATCACTAGCAGGTGTTCAATTACTGGCTTAAAATCAATTATTGTGAGAATAGAACTTGTAGTAGTATATTTGGGAGCCATTTAACCATATATCACTACTATATAAAATTCCTCAAAATCCAAATCATTCTATTTTAATAGTATAGTATTAAAGTACGCTAAAACGTCCGAAAAGCATGTTTTGCAGCAAATATTAATTACAGGAAATATTATTGAGCTAATGTGATAGCTAGGGGCGATCAGAATTTAATAAATTTGCCAATAATATGCGTGCCATCACTAGCAGGTGTTCAATTACTGACTTAAAATCGATTGCTGTGATAATAGCCCTTGTAGTAGTATATATGGAGGCCATTTAACGATATATCACTACTATATAAAGTTTTTCTGCATCCAGAAAATTCAATTTTAATAGTATAGTATTAAGGTAAGTTAAAACGTCTGAAAAGCACGTTTTTCAGCAAATATTAACTACAGGAAATATTATTGAGCTAATTTGATAGCTTGGGGCGATCAGAATTTTAAAAATTTGTTCATAATATGCGTGTTATCAGTAGCAGGTGTTCAATTACTAGCTTAAAATTGATTGCAGTGGTAATAGCCCTTGTAGTAGTATATATGGAGACCATTTAACCATATATCACTACTATATACAATTTTCTGAATCCAAAAAAGTCTAATTTAATAGTATATGATTAAGGTACGTTAAAACGTCTGAAAAGCACGATTTGCAGCAAATATTAACTACAGGAAATATTATTGAGCTAATTACATAGCTTGGGTCGATCAGAATTTTAAAAAATTGTTTATTATATGCCTGCCATCAGTAGCAGGTGCTCAATTACTTGCTTAAAATTTATTGCTATGGTAACAGCCCTTGTAGTGGTATATATGGAGACCATTTAACGATGTATCAATACTATATAAAGTTTTTCTGCATCCAAAAAATTCAATTATAATAGTATAGTATTAAGGTACGTTAAAACGTCTGAAAAGCACGTTTTTCAGCAAATATTAACTACAGGAAATATTATTGAGCTAATTTGATAGCTTGGGGCGATCAGAATTTAAAAAATTTGTTCATTATATGCGTGTCATCAGTAGCAGGTGTTCAATTACTAGCTTAAAATTGTTTGCTGTGGTAATAGCCCTTGTAGTAGTATATATGGAGACCATTTAACCATATATCACAACTATATACAATTTTCTGAATCCAAAAAATTCTATTTTAATAGTATAGTATTAAGGTACGTTAAAACGTCTGAAAAGCACGTTTTGCAGCAAATATGAACTACAGGAAATATTATTGAGCTAATTGCAAAGCTTAGGTCGATCAGAATTTTAAAAAATTGTTCATTATATGCCTGCCATCAGTAGCAGGTGTTCAATTACTTGCTTAAAATTGATTGCTGTGGTAATAGCCCTTGTAGTAGTATATATGGAGACCATTTAACGATGTATCAATACTATATAAAGTTTTTCTGCATCCAAAAAATTCAATTTTAATAGTATAGTATAAAGGTACGTTAAAACGTCTGAAAAGCATGTTCTGCAGCAAATATTAACAACAGGAAATATTATTGAGCTAATTTGATAGCTTGGGGCGTTCAGAATTTAAAATAATTGTTCATTATATGCGTTCCATCATTAGCAGGTGTTCAATTCCTGACTTAAAATTTATTGCAGTGGTAATAGCCCTTGTAGTAGTATTTATGAAGACCATTTAACCATATATCACTACTATATAAAATTTTTCTGCATCCAAAAAGTTAAATTTTGATAGTATAGTACTAAGGTAGGTTAAAACGTCTGAAAAGCAGGTTTTGCAGCAAATATATACTACAGGAAATATTATTGAGCTAATTTTATAGCTTGGGGCAATCCGAATTTAAAAAATTTGTTTATTATATGCGTGCCATTAGTAGCAGGTGTTCGATTACTAACTTAAAATTGATTGCTGTGGTAATAGCCCTTGTAGTAGTATATATGGAAACCATTTAACGATATATCACTACTATATAAAATTTTTCTGCAACCAAAAATTTCAATTTTAATAGTATAGTATTAAGGTACGTTAAAACAACTGAAAAGCACGTTATGCAGCAAATATTAACTACAGTAAATATTATTGAGCTAATTTGATAGCTTCGAGCGATCAAAATTTAAAAAATTAATTTTATCATAATATGCGTGTCATCAGTACAGGTGTTCAATTACTAGTTTAAAATTGATTGCTGGGGTAATAGCCTTTGTAGTAGTATATATGGAGACCATTTAACCATATATCACTACTATATAAAATTTTTCTGCATCCAAAAAGCTCAATTTTAATAGTATAGTATTAAGGTACGTTAAAACGTCTGAATAGCACGTTTTTCAGCTAATATTAACTACAGGAAATTTTATTGAACTAATGTGATAGCTAGGGGCAATCTGAATTTAATAAATTTGGCCATAATATGCGTGCCATCATTAGCAAGTGTTCAATTACTGACTTAAAATCTTCTGCATCCAAAAAATTCAATTTTATTAGTATAGCATTATGGTATGTTAACACGTCTAAAAAGCACGTTTGCAGGAAATATTTAACTACAGAAAATATTATTGAGCTAATGTGATAGCTAGGGGCGATCAGAATTTAATAAATTTTTTTCATAATATACGTGCCATCATTAGCAGATATTCAATTATTGACTTAAAATCGATTGCTGTGGTAATAGCCCTTGTAGTAGTATATATGGAGACCATTTAACCATATATCACTACTATATAAAATGTTCTGCATCCAAAAAATTCAATTTTATTAGTATAGCATTATGGTATGTTAACACGTCTAAAAAGCACGTTTGCAGGAAATATTTAACTACAGAAAATATTATTGAGCTAATGTGATAGCTAGGGGCGATCAGAATTTAATAAATTTGTTCATAATATACGTGCCATCATTAGCAGGTATTTTAATTATTGTCTTAGAATCGATTGCTGTGGTAATAGCCCTTGTAGTAGTATATATGGAGACCATTTAACCATATATCGCTACTATATAAAATGTTCTGCATCCAAAAAATTTAATTTTATTAGTATAGCATTATGGTATGTTAACACGTCTGAAAAGCACGTTCGCAGAAAATATTTAACTACAGAAAATATTATTGAGCTAATGTGATAGCTAGGGGCTATCAAAATTTAATAAATTTGCCGAGAATTTGGGTGACATCAATAGCAGGTGTTCAATTACTGGCTTAAAATCGATTATTGTGGGAATAGAACTTGTAGTAGTAAATATGGGAGCCATTTAACCATATATCACTACTATAAAAAATTCTTCTGAATCCAAATCATTCTATTTTAATAGTATAGTATTAAAGTACTCTAAAACGTCCGAAAAGCACGTTTTGCAGCAAATATTAACTACAGGAAATATTATTGAGCTAATGTAATAGCTAGGGGCGATCAGAATTTAATAAATTTGGCCATAATATGCGTGCCATCACTAGCAGGTGTTCAATTACTGACTTAAAATTAATTGCTGTTGTAATAGCCCTTGTAGTAGTATATACGGAGACCATTTAACGATATAGCAGTACTATATAAAATTGTTCTGCATCAAAAAATTCAATTTTAATAGTACAGTATTAATGTACGTTAAAACGTCTGAAAAGCACGTTTTGCAGAAAATATTAACCACAGGAAATATTATTGAACTATTGCGATAGCTAGGGGCGATCAGAATTTAATAAATTTGGCCATAATATGCGTGCCATCATTAGCAAGTGTTTAATTACTGACTTAAAATCGTTTGCTGTATTAGTAGTCCTTGTAGTAGTATATATGGAGACCATTTAACCATATATCACTACTATATAAAATGTTCTGCATCCAAAAAATTCAATTTTATTAGTATAGCATTATGGTATGTTAACACATCTAAAAAGCACGTTTGCAGGAAATATTTAACTACAGAAAATATTATTGAGCTAATGTGATAGCTAGGGGCAATCAGAATTTAATAAATTTGTTCATAATATACGTGCCATCATTGGCAGGTATTTTAATTATTGTCTTAGAATCTATTGCTGCGGTAATAGCCCTTGCAGTAGTATATATGGAGACCATTTAACCATAATCACTACTATATAAAATGTTCTGCATCCAAAAAATTCAATTTTATTAGTATAGCATTATGGTATGTTAACACCTCTAAAAAGCACGTTTGCAGGAAATATTTAACTACAGAAAATATTATTGAGCTAATGTGATAGCTAGGGGCTATCAAAATTTAATAAATTTGGCGAGAATATGGGTGACATCAATAGCAGGTGTTCAATTACTGGCTTAAAATCGATTATTGTGGGAATAGAACTTGTAGTAGTATATATGGGAGCCATTTAACCATATATCACTACTATATAAAATTCTTCTGAATCCAAATCATTCTATTTTAATAGTATAGTATTAAAGTACTCTAAAACGTCCGAAAAGCACGTTTTGCAGCAAATATTAACTACAGGAAATATTATTGAGCTAATGTAATAGCTAGGGGCGATCAGAATTTAATAAATTTGGCCATAATATGCGTGCCATCACTAGCAGGTGTTCAATTACTGACTTAAAATTAATTGCTGTTGTAACAGCCCTTGTAGTAGTTTATACGGAGACCGTTTAACCATATATCACTACTATATACAATTTTCTGAATCCAAGAAATTCTATTTTAATAGTATAGTATTAAGGTACGTTAAAACGTCTGAAAAACACGTTTTGCAGCAAATATTAACTACAGGAAATATTATTGAGCCAATTTGGCGAACAGAATTTTTTTTTTTTCATGATATGCGTGTCATCAGTAGCAGGTGTTCAATTACTAGCGTAAAATTGATTGCTGTGGTAATAGCCTTTGTGGTAGTTTATATGGAGACCGTTTAACCATATATCACTACTATATAAAATTTTTCTGCATCCAGAAATACAATTTTATTAGTATAGTATTAAGGTACGTTAAAACGTCTGAAAAGCACGTTTTGCAGCAAATATTAACTACAGGAAATATTATTGAGCTAATTTGATAGCATGGGGCGATCAGAATTTAAAATAATTGTTCATTATATGCGTGCCATCAGTAGCAGGTGTTCAATTACTTGCTTAACATTGATTGCTGTGGTAATAGCCCTTGTAGTAGTATATATGGAGACCATTTAACGATATATCACTACTATATAAAGTGTTTCTGCATCCCGAAAATTCAATTTTAATAGCATAGTATTAAGGTACGTTAAAACGTCTGAAAAGCACGTTTTTCAGCAAATATTAACTACAGGAAATATTATTGAGCTAATTTGATAGCTTGGGGCGATCAGAATTTAAAATAATTGTTCATTATATGCGTTCCATCAGTAGCAGGTGTTCAATTACTTGCTTAAAATTGATTGCTGTGGTAATAGCCCTTGTAGTAGTATATATGGAGACCATTTAACGATATATCACTACTATATAAAGTTTTTCTGCATCCAGAAAATTCAATTTTAAAAGTATAGTATTAAGGTACGTTAAAACGTCTGAAAAACACGTTTTGCAGCAAATATTAACTACAGGAAATATTATTGAGCCAATTTGGCGAACAGAATTTTTTTTTTATGATATGCGTGTCATCAGTAGCAGGTGTTCAATTATTGACTTAAAATCGATTGCTGTGGTAATAGCCCTTGTAGTAGTATATATGGAGACCATTTAACCATATATCACTACTATATACAATTTTCTGAATCCAAAAAATTCTATTGTAATAGTATAGTATTAAGGTACGTTAAAACGTCTGAAAAACACGTTTTGCAGCAAATATTAACTACAGGAAATATTATTGAGCCAATTTGGCGAACAGAATTTTTTTTCATGATATGCGTGTCATCAGTAGCAGGTGTTCAATTACTAGCTTAAAATTTATTGCTGTGGTAATAGCACTTGTAGTAGTTTATATGGAGACCATTTAACCATATATTACTACTATATAACATTTTTCTGCATCCAAAAAATTCAATTTTAATAGTATATGATTAAGGTACGTTAAGACGTCTGAAAAGCATGATTTGCAGCAAATATAAACTACAGGAAATATTATTGAGCTAATTTGATAGCTTGGGGCGATCAGAATTTAAAAAATTTGTTCATAATATGCGTGTCATCAGCAGCAGGTGTTCAATTACTAGCTTAAAATTGATTGCTGTGGTAATAGCCCTTGTAGTAGTATATATGGAGACCATTTAACCATGTATCACTACTATATAAAATTTCTCTGCATCCAAAAAATTCAATTTTATTAGTATAGCATTACAGAAAACATTATTGAGCTAATGTGATAGCTAGGGGCGATCAGAATTTAATAAATTTGGCCAGAATATGAGTGCCATCACTAGCAGGTGTTCAATTACTGGCTTAAAATCGATTATTGTGAGAATAGAACTTCTAGTAGTATATATGGGAGCCATTTAACCATATATCACTAATATATAAAACTTTTCTGAATCCAAAAAATCCTATTTTAATAGTATAGTATTAATGTATGCAAAAACCTCCGAAAAACACGTTTTGCAGCAAATATTAACTACAGGAAATATTATTGAGCTAATTTGATAGCTTGGGGCTATCAGAATTAAAAAAATGTGTTCATAATATGCATGTCATCAGTAGCAGGTGTTCAATTACTAGCTTGAAATTGATTGCTGTTGTAATAGCCCTTGTAGTAGTATATATGGAGACCATTTAACGATATATCACTACTATATAAAGTTTTTCTGCATCCAGAAAATTCAATTTTAAAAGTATAGTATTAAGGTACGTTAAAACGTCTGAAAAACACGTTTTGCAGCAAATATTAACTACAGGAAATATTATTGAGCCAATTTGGCGAACAGAATTTTTTTTTTTATGATATGCGTGTCATCAGTAGCAGGTGTTCAATTATTGACTTAAAATCGATTGCTGTGGTAATAGCCCTTGTAGTAGTATATATGGAGACCATTTAACCATATATCACTACTATATACAATTTTCTGAATCCAAAAAATTCTATTGTAATAGTATAGTATTAAGGTACGTTAAAACGTCTGAAAAACACGTTTTGCAGCAAATATTAACTACAGGAAATATTATTGAGCCAATTTGGCGAACAGAATTTTTTTTCATGATATGCGTGTCATCAGTAGCAGGTGTTCAATTACTAGCTTAAAATTTATTGCTGTGGTAATAGCACTTGTAGTAGTTTATATGGAGACCATTTAACCATATATTACTACTATATAACATTTTTCTGCATCCAAAAAATTCAATTTTAATAGTATATGATTAAGGTACGTTAAGACGTCTGAAAAGCACGATTTGCAGCAAATATAAACTACAGGAAATATTATTGAGCTAATTTGATAGCTTGGGGCGATCAGAATTTAAAAAATTTGTTCATAATATGCGTGTCATCAGCAGCAGGTGTTCAATTACTAGCTTAAAATTGATTGCTGTGGTAATAGCCCTTGTAGTAGTATATATGGAGACCATTTAACCATGTATCACTACTATATAAAATTTCTCTGCATCCAAAAAATTCAATTTTATTAGTATAGCATTACAGAAAACATTATTGAGCTAATGTGATAGCTAGGGGCGATCAGAATTTAATAAATTTGGCCAGAATATGAGTGCCATCACTAGCAGGTGTTCAATTACTGGCTTAAAATCGATTATTGTGAGAATAGAACTTCTAGTAGTATATATGGGAGCCATTTAACCATATATCACTAATATATAAAACTTTTCTGAATCCAAAAAATCCTATTTTAATAGTATAGTATTAATGTATGCAAAAACCTCCGAAAAACACGTTTTGCAGCAAATATTAACTACAGGAAATATTATTGAGCTAATTTGATAGCTTGGGGCTATCAGAATTAAAAAAATGTGTTCATAATATGCATGTCATCAGTAGCAGGTGTTCAATTACTAGCTTGAAATTGATTGCTGTTGTAATAGCCCTTGTAGTAGTATATATGAAAACCATTTAACGATATATCACTACTATATAAAAATTTTCTGCATCCAAAAAATTCAATTTTAATAGTATAGTATTAAGGTACTTTAAAACGTCTGAAAAGCACGTTTGGCAGGCAAATATTAACTACAGGAAATATTATTGAGGTCATTTGATAGCTTGGGGTGATCAGAATTTAAAAAATGTGTTCATAATATGCTTGTCATCAGTAGCAGGTGTTCAATTACTAGCTTACAATTGATTGCAGTGGTAATAGCCCTTGTAGTAGTATATATGGAGACCATTTAACCATATATCACTACTATATATAATTTTTCTGCATCCAAAAAATTCAATTTCAATAGTATAGTATTAAGGTACGTTAAAACGTCTGAAAAGCACGTGTTTCAGCAAATATTAACTACAGGAAATATTATTGAGCTAATTTGATAGCTTGGGGCGATCAGACTTTAAAAAAAAATGTTCATAATATGTGTGTCATCAGTAGCAGGTTTTCAATTAATAGCGTAAAATTGATTGCTGTGGTAATAGCCCTTGTGGTAGTTTATATGGAGACCATTTAACCATATATCACTACTATATAAAATTTCTCTGCATCCAAAAAATTCAATTTTATTAGTATATCATTACAGAAAACATTATTGAGCTAATGTGATAGCTTGGGGCGATCAGAATTTAAAAAATTTGTTCATAATATGCGTGTCATCAGCAGCAGGTGTTCAATTACTAGCTTAAAATTGATTGCTGTGGTAATAGCCCTTGTAGTAGTATATATGGAGACCATTTAACCATATATCACTACTATATAAAATTTCTCTGCATCCAAAAAATTCAATTTTATTAGTATAGCATTACATAAAACATTATTGAGCTAATGTGATAGCTTGGGGCGATCAGAATTAAAAAAATTTGTTCATAATATGCGTGTCATCAGCAGCAGGTGTTCAATTACTAGCTTAAAATTGATTGCTGTGGTAATAGCCCTTGTAGTAGTATATATGGAGACCATTTAACCATATATCACTACTATATATAATTTTTCTGAATCCAAAAAATTCAATTTCAATAGTATAGTATTAAGGTACGTTAAAACGTCTGAAAAGCACGTGTTTCAGCAAATATTAACTACAGGAAATATTATTGAGCTAATTTGTTAGCTTGGGGCGATCAGACTTTAAAAAAAATGTTCATAATATGCGTGTCATCAGTAGCAGGTTTTCAATTACTAGCGTAAAATTGATTGCTGTGGTAATAGGCCTTGTGGTAGTTTATATGGAGACCATTTAACCATATATCACTACTATATAAAATTTTTCTGCATCCAAAAATTCAATTTTAATAGTATAGTATTAAGGTACGTTACAACGTCTGAAAAGCACGTTTTGCAGCAAATATAAACTACAGGAAATATTATTGAGCTAATTACATAGCTTGGGTCGATCGGAATTTTAAAAAATTGTTCATTATATGCCTGCCATCAGTAGCAGGTGTTCAATTACTTGCATAAAAATGATTTCTGTGGTAATAGCCCTTGTAGTAGTATATATGGAAACCATTTAACGATGTATCAATACTATATAAAGTTTTTCTGCATCCAAAAAATTTAATTTTAGTAGTATAGTATTAAGGTACGTTAAAACGTCTGAAAAGCACGTTTTGCAGCAAATATTAACTACAGGAAATATTATTGAGCTAATTTGATAGCTTGGGGCGATCAGAATTTAAAAAATTTCTTCATAATATGCGTGTCATCAGTAGCAAGTGTTCAATTACTAGTTTAAAATTGATTGCAGTGTTACTAGCCCTTGTAGTAGTATATATGGAGACCATTTAACCATATATCACTACTATATAAAATTTTCTGAATCCAAAAAATTCTATTTGAATAGTATAGTATTAAGGTACGTTAAAACGTCTGAAAAGCACGTCTTGCAGAAAATATTCACTACAGGAAATATCATGGAGCTAATTTGGCGAACAGAAATATTTTTTTTTTTTCATAATATGCGTGTCATCAGTAGCAGGTGTTCAATTACTAGCTTAAAATTGATTGCTGTGGTAATAGCCCTTGTAGTAGTATATATGGAGACCATTCAACCATATAACACTACTATATAACGTTTTTCTGCATCCAAAAAATTTAATTTTAATAGTATATGATTAAGGTACGTTAAACCGTCTGAAAAGCACGTTTTGCAGCAAATGTTAACTACAGGAAATATTATTGAGCTAATTTGATAGCTTAGGGCGATCAGAATTTAAAAAATTTGTTCGTAATATGCGTGTCATTAGCAGCAGGTATTTGTGGCTATCAAGATAGCAGACGAAAAAGGGCGGATTAGAAAAACAACTTTAATTAATATGGTCTTGTCAATTGCAACCTGTATTTTAAAATGATAATATATTTTATGTGAGAAACGTGGTTATTTATAGAATAAGCGCGTCTTCTCCATATGTTTAATTACTAGCTTAAAATTGATTGCTGTGGTAATAGCCCTTGTAATAGTATATATGGAGACCATTTATCCATATATCACTACTATATAAAATTTTTCTGCATCCAAAAAATTCAATTTTAATAGTATAGTATTAAGGTACGTTAAAACGTCTGAAAAGCACGTTTTGCAGCAAATATTAACTACAGGAAATATTATTGAGGTCACTTAATAGCTTGGGGCGATCAGAATTTAAAAAATTTGTTCATAATATGCGTGTCATCAGTAGCAGGTGTTCAATTACTAGCTTACAATTGATTGCTGTGGTAATAGCCCTTGTAGTAGTATATAGCGAGACCATTTAACCATACAATATATAATTTTTCAGCATCCAAAAAATTCAATTTCAATAGTATAGTATTAAGGTACGTTAAAACGTCTGAAAAGCACGTTTTGCAGCAAATATTAACTACAGGAAATATTATTGAGCTAATTTGATAGCTTGGGGCGATCAGAATTTAAAAAAACTGTTCATAATATGCGTGCCATCAGTAGCAGGTTTTCAATTACTATGTTAAAATTGATTGCTGTGGTAATAGCCCTTGTAGTAGTATATATGGAAACCATTTAACGATATATCACTACTATATAAAATTTTTCTGCATCCAAAAAATTCAATTTTAATAGTATAGTATTAAGGTACGTTAAGACGTCTAAAAAGCACGTTTTGTAGCAAGTATTAGCTACAGGAAATATTATTGAGCTAATTTGATAGCTAGAGACGATCAGAATTTAATAAATTTTGTCATATAATGAGTACCGTCATTAGCAGGTGTTTAATTACTGACTTAAAATCGATTGCTGTGATAATAGCCCTTGTAGTAGTATATATGGAGACCATTTAACTATATATCACTATTATATAAAATTTTTCTGCATCCAAAAAATTCAATTTTAATAGTATTGTATTAAGGTACGTTAAAACGTCTGAAAAGCACGTTTTGCAGCTAATATTAACTACAGGAAATATTATTGAGCTAATGTGATAGCTAGGGGCGATCAGAATTTAATAAATTTGGCCATAATATGCGTGCCATCATTAGCAGGTGTTCAATTACTGACTTAAAATCGCTTGCTGTGGTAGTAGTCCTTGGTGTAGTATATATGAAGACCATTTAACCATATATCACTACTATATAAAACTTTTCTGTATCCAAAAATTTCAGTTTTAATAGTATAGTATTAAGGTACGTTAACACGTCTGAAAAGCACGTTTTGCAGCAAGAATTTAACTACAGAAGATATTATTGAGCTAATGTGATAGCTAGGGGCGATCAGAATTTAATAAATTTGGCCAGAATATGCATGCCATTACTAGCAGGTGTTCAACTACTGGCTTAAAATCGATTATTGTAGAAATAGAGCTTGTAGTAGTATATATGGGAGCCATTTAACCATATATCTCAACTATATAAAATTTTTAAACACCAGTTCGGTCTTCAATGTTTAACATTTTTCTGAGGAAACTGGTTCTATAAATCCATCATGTAAGTGTTCAAAGGAATGAAGGCCTCAAAATGAAGAAGCCTAAATGCGGCAAATTATGGTTCGCAATATGATAACAGAAAATGACACTTTATCAATAAGAACCCTTGCAGAAAATCCAGAAATTAATGCCGGTAAATCAGAAGTGCATAGACTACTTAAAAGGAATGGTTTCAAGTCTTTCAAAGTTAAAACAACACAAGAGGTTTTCACAGCTGACCATGGTCGTCGAATGGAATTTTGTGAAGATGTGATGGATAGAGTAATATCTATTTAAGTCACAAGGAATGTAAGGACCTATTAACATTTGAGGTACTATCTATTCACAAAACTCGTGAACTCTCAAAACGCTGTCAAGTTAGTACCTTGTTTAAATTCTGTTTTGGAACTTCTGGGGACTAATAAATCAGTGTTAGTGCAACAAGTAACTGGTGCAGTTTTTAGGTTAAAGGAATACAATAATGGCGAACGCAACAAGTGGACATTTAGACGGGATTCCGAGTATCGAGCCTAAGTTAGATGGTAATATGAGCAAATACAGTACTTGGAAATTTATGCTAAAAATGACACTGATTGGCATGGATCTTTGGGACTGCGTAGAAAGAGAGGCACCAGCTGCAAGCGAAACTTCAACGGCGGTTGACAAAAAGAAAGACCAGCGGGCGATCGCTACAATTTGCCTCAATGTAAAAACACACTGCCACATGCATGTAGTTTCCGCAAAAACGGCACAAGAGACTTGGGACAATCTCAGCAAAGCATATGAAGATAGAGGTCGTACTAGACGACTTGGGTTGTTAAAGAATCTATTAAGAATAGAGCTTGCAAACTTTGAGAGCATGGAAGATTATATTACAGAAATTATGTCGTCCCAGAAATTAGCAGACATCAGTAGTCCGATAGAAGATGAGTTTATTGGAGTAATTATGCTGGCGGGACTGCTTTCTATTAGCAACGATCAGACTCCGTCTCAACGCGATTATTTGAAGGAATTAAGACAAACTTTGGAAGACAGGAAAAACAATGGTGAACTTAATCTAACAATTAAATACAGGAAAGGTGTCCCTGCGATCGTCAGAGAAACTGAACCAAAAAACTATTAGATTGTAATCCGCTTACCCACTTAAAATTTATGTATACAAACATTTCATCGCTTATGGCCAAGTTTAACAAATTTAATTTATATGTAGCAGATAATGAACCCGATATCATATTAATGTGCGAGTCCTGGCTTAATGAGCTCATAACCGATGATATTTTGAGTATTCCCAACTATAAGATTTATCGAAAGGATAGAACTGGAGCCAGAGGGGGTGGAGTCTGCGTGTACGTAAGGGACAAAGTAAGTCATTTCGCAATAACCGCAAACGTCAACAAAGTTTTAACAGAGCAAAATACGGAAGCAATTTGGTTAGAGTTAAAAATAGCAAACCTGGAACTGCTATTAGCATGTATTTATCGAGCGCCAAATTCATCAAGAGATTACGATGATAACATAAACCAGTCAATTATTTCAGCCAATAACCAGAATAAAAACGTTCTTATTTTCGGCGATTTTAATTTTCCTAGCATTGATTGGGAAAACCCTTCTCCACGTGATGGTAATACCTCAGCAGCCGTTTTTATCGTCATGTACCTGAATTCCAACCTGCACCAACTGATTAAGCGTCCAACACGATTCCAACTACCTGATAAACCATCGCTTTTGGATTTAATATTAACTTCGGATGAGAATTTTCTTACTTTCGTTAGGTTTGATCCCCCGATTGGATCTATCGACCATGTTACTATCATTGCCACAACCCAGCTATCGCTCATGTCGCATGCCGGTATTAAAAAGAAGGTAAAAATGAGAAATTTTTGGACAGCCAGCTATCCAGATATAAATACTTATTTCACTAATTTTAAGTTTAACTACGCAGATGGTAATAACATCGACCACATGTGTAATACTTTGGCCGGTACAATAGATAAAGTCATTGAAAAATTTGTGCCTATGCGAAAAGAAAGAAGAATGCGCGACAAACCTTGGTTAACTAAGCATATTCGAAAACAAATAAAGAAAAAACGCTTATCTTGGGATAGATTTAAGGCTTCACATTTACAAGTAGACTATGAGGCATATCGAGCGAGGAGAAATTTAGTTACAACTTTAATTCGATCTGCACGTTCTAACTATGAAAACAATATAGTAAATGGAAAAAGCAAACATTTTTATAAATACATTCGAACTACAATGAGATCTAAGGTCAGGTCACTGGCTCTAAAGCGCGCTGGTGAAACAAATATTATAACGGATCCTATTACAGTAGCAAATATATTTGCCGAGCAATTCTCAAGCGCATACGTTAACGAACCAGCAGGGGATATGCCATCGTTAGATAACGCTTCTCGTTGCATCAGCAGTATCACAGGAATTGACTTTTCTCCCGAAGACGTTCAAAAAGAACTGCTTCTATTGAACTCGCGTTCTAGTCCAGGTCAGGATGGTCTCCACCCACACCTACTGAAAAACTGTGCCTATACACTATGTGAACCTATTGCGACACTTATGTCTCGATCCTTTAGCACCGGCAGATTACCTACTGCATGGAAATCCGCCATAGTCACACCTATATATAAAAAGGGAGATAAACTGATTGCTAGTTACTATAGACCTGTGAGCTTAACGTCCGTTTTAGTAAAAAGCATGGAGAGGATAGTTTGTAAGGATATAACACAGTTTTTTCTTGATAATGGAGTAATCCCAGATAGCCAACATGGATTCGTCCCTGGAAGATCTACAGAATCTAACCTATTACTAAATCTATCTACTTGGACTAAGGCAGTAGACGAAGGTAACCCCATCGATATTATATATTTGGACTTTGAAAAGGCCTTTGATAGGGTTCCCATCGAGAGGTTGATATATAAACTGGAACACTACGGAATCAGAGGAAATCTTCTAAATTGGATTACCGACTTCTTAAAAAATCGTACGTTTCGCGTCCGAGTCGATGGAGTTTTATCAGATCAATTTCTGGTAAGAAGCGGGGTGCCGCAAGGCTTGGTTTTAGGTCCGATCTTGTTCATAGCATACATTAGTGACCTCGCTACAATAATTCACTCGTCGCCAACGTTTTTCCAGACGATACAAAATTTTTCAACAATCCTATAACTCACGGTACTACTATTGCTACGAATGTGGAGCGAATCCAGATATGGTCTTCCACTTGGCTTCTAACCTTGAACGAGAGTAAGTGCACAGTTTTACATCTAGGTTATAATAACCCAAATAGACAGTATCTACTAAACGGGACTGTGTTACATTCAGTGGATAGTCAAGTCGACCTCGGTGTAATTATATCCTCCGACTTGAAGTGGTCCAAACATATTGGAATGCTTGTTAAAAAGGCAAATTCTCTCATTTATCTGATAAAGTGCGTGTTTAAAGATTTGAGTTCATCACTGCTTCAAAAAATATATATTACATACATACGTCCATTGTTAGAGTATGCCTCATCAGTGTGGTGTCCATACTTTAAAAAAGACATTGACATTCTAGAAAAAGTACAAAGACGTTTCACTAAACTATCACCTGCTTTGCATCATCTAAATTACGAGAACCGTCACCTCAGACTTAACCTAACAGAACTCAGTGAAAGAAGACTACGAGGTGATTTAATTTTAGTGTTTAAAATACTCAATGGTCATTATTCGTGCACTATGGATGTATTTTTATTAAATTCAAATGTACAGCTACGGGGCCATGAGTACAAACTAGTGCACGAGAGATACCGTAAGGACGTGCGAAAATACTTTGTATGCAATCGAGTGACCGAACCATGGAATATCTTGCCAAATTCGGTCGTATCAGCGGACACTACGAACAATTTCAAAAACCGCTTAGATGCGCATAACAGTAAAAAACGCTAGCCGCAATGGGCGTGTCACTTGTACTTGCGTCATGTTGTTATACTATTATTTGTTGTATTAAGGATATATTTTATTGAGAATTTGTGTATTTTGGTCTATGATGTGCTAAGTTAATAGGTATTAGGTATATAATTTTTTATTATTCTACCAAGAATTTTTATTTTGATTAGTAATTTGTTTCTAATTTTCTGAAATTGCGCGCATATTATTATTTGTTGTAATAAGTATTATTTTATTGTGAATTTGTATAATTGGGTTCATCATGTGTTAATTTAATAGGTATTAGGTATATAATTTGGTATTATTCTATCAAGAATTTTGATTTTAGTTAATTTGTTTTTAATTTTCTTAAATTTCACTGTATTATTATAATGTATTGATTTAATTTGATAGGGGTTTTATCGGCTATGGCGTCTACCCTAATGTAAAATAATAATAATAATAATAATAAATCACTATGATCCTATGGTAATGGCTTTAGAAGTCTCCGGTGTTTCAATAACAAGCGATTTAGTGAAGAATAAGTTACTTCAAGACGACATCAGGCGAGACAGTGACAAAGAAAAGCAGTCAAGGGATGCAGCATTTGCGACTAAATATAAGGGTAATAAGAAAAGCGGTGCAGCATCATATAATAAGAAGAAAAACTGAAAATGCTTCAACTGTAATGAAATTGGGCATAAAAAGTATAACTGTCCAAAGCTCAAAGAGCAGCAGAAAGTGAATGTTGCAGCCAGTGGCGGTGCAAGAGAACCTTGGGCCCGTAAGCAAGTATAAAAATGGGCCCCTTTGTAAAAATATATATTTAATGAAAATGTATATTTACAATTACAGTATACCATATATTTATCACTTCTCTATTGCTAGCGCCTGTAAGTGGAGAGGTCACAGCGTAAGTGAGACAGACAACCAACTCTTCTACTTCCTCGGTGAGCTGTGCGCAAGCGTCGTCCGCACGGTGGGGAAGTGAACCTCACGGTCAAGTTTAGAATTCGCTTCTAAAGGCGGCTTCGAATTCTCAGGCATGCGCACGAGACGCGTAGTGTTCAGAGTGAGACTATGTCGGCGCCGTAATGTTTTCGGCTGTTTCCAGACCCTACTAACAATATAGAACATATAGATATGCAGTATACAAAGAAAAGGTTTACAAAAAATAAAATGGTATCGTGTTATAACTGATTTCTGTTTTAACGAAAACAGACAGAAATAGAGTAGTAAATGTCTAACATTTAACACATTTTATAACGAGCATAACAAAATATCAATTAAAAATATAAAACTAAATAAATATTTCAGGTTGGTATAGGCACAAATACAAAGAAAACTGATTAATAAATATCTACCTAGGTAACACTAGCAAAATAAAATAATATTCAGGTAAAATCTTAGAAACCCACGTCAAAAACAGGTAATAAATATTTATTATCTGCTGTCGTCATATGGTCAAAGTCCTGCTTAGAATTTTTCCGAGACTAAGGAGTTCCAACCGCAGCAAGGAATCTTTTTCATTCTACACATCGTAGTACCATGGCATCCACGGCTTTACATCACTTCCGAATGATGGCATTCTGTAGAGGGTATCATCTGCAATTTTTATTTTTTTTAAAAAGCTCACTGGGACCAGGGATCGAACTCGCGACCCTACGATCAGTAGCCAGGATGCTTAACTACTGAGCTACTAATGTGGAAAGATGTATTTCAGCTTCTACAAGATTTTTAGCTGTTTGTTTTAAATACATATCTAATTTCTTTTTAAACTGCTGCTCTTCGATGTATTTTCAGGATTCATGTTGTTAAGTTATCAGTGATGCTGCTTTTTAATCTATATTACCAATTGCGGCTCTCGCCTCTCGGCTGCATTCAAACAAGATTAGACATGCTCACTACATACGCTACAAGAAATACGTTCCACAGTCACACTTGCACTGCCAGACTGCAACTGATGACTGATAACTAGAACTGGGGACTGGGGTTGCAGTGCTATCAATCAGCCGGCATGGATCTCGAAGTGAAGTTTTATACGCAAATGAAGTAGAAGATACCGAGATATTTAATAAGCGAATGCGGAGCTTACCCAGACCCTCAAAGGGCCCCCTAAGGGCCCGGGCCCCTAAGCAACGCTTATTCCCGCTTATGCATATCACCGCCACTGGTTGCAGCGTCAGAAGCAAACAAAAAAGATTGGTCACTTCTTACCGCACTTTCAGCAACGGCTGGTGATCATGAATGGTGTGTAGATTCGGGCACCACAACGCATATGACCATGAGAAAAGATTGGCTACAGAATTTTACATTAAACAAGCAACAACGAAATTACGGTGGCAAATAATGAAAAACTGTACGGTACTGGAACTGGTGATGTAATGGTGAACTTGAAATCGGGAACTGAAAAGCGGACTGTATCGGGTGTTTTGCATGTACCGAATTTGAACACAAACTTGTTATCTGTAAGTACTATGGTCAGCAGGGGTGTAAATGTTGTTTTTTCAAAAGTGGGCTGCAGAATGTTTCGAGAGGAAGGTTTTAAAATCCAAGGTGACTTAGTGGCTACAGCATGCAGTCACGAGGGAATTTATAAGCTGGACACGATGCAGAATCCAGCAAATTATGCAGCTGGTGGTGCTGTGGATTCGCAAGAGTTATGACACAGAAGACTAGGACACCTCAATGAGAGATGCATGACCTTATTAGGGAAAGGAATGGCAACAGGTATGAATTATGCAGTTACTTTTAGAAAGCCCTGTGTTCCTTGCATTGAAGGAAAACACTCGAGGGATCCGTTTAGCAAAACTCGGGCGAAAAGGGCAACAGAGAAGCTGGAACTTGTGCATTCCGACCTGTGTAGACCAATGAGCGAAGCATCATGGAATGGGGCTCGTTATGTGCTAACTTTCATTGATGATAAAACCAGGAAAACGTTTGCATATTTCATAAAAGGTAAGGATGAAGTAAAAGACAAGTTTGTAGAATTCAAAATGCTTGTAGAAAATGAAACTGGCATGAAAATAAAAATGTTGAGAACTGATAACGGTCGCGAATATGTTAACAACGAATTGCAAAATTTTCTCACCTCAAATGGCATTCGACATCAGTTAACAGTCCCATATACCCCAGAACAGAATGGTGTCGCAGAGCGGGCTAACAGAAAAATCATGGAAAAGGCTCGCATCATGCTCCAGGACTCGAAATTAAGTCGAAGGTATTGAGCGGAGGCTGTGAACACTGCAGTTTATTTAAAGAATTGTTCACCAACCAAAGCCGTAAAAGGTATTACCCCAGAGGAAGCGTGATATGGTACAAAGGTAGATTTGAGTCATCTGAGACTATTTGGATGTAGGGCTTTTGTTCATGTACCCAAGCAGGAGCGCACAAAGCTGGATGCAAAATCGAAAGAGTACATCTTTGTGGGTTATTGCGAGGATACGAAAGGTTATCGTGTCATAGATCCACAGAATCCTAAGCGAATTAAAAGAGCGCGAGATGTAATATTTATCGAGGATTTTTATTCTAGATCAGAAGTCGATAATAAAATAGAGGTAAAAGGATTTGAGACACTACCATTGATTCCGGAGCAAGAAGCTGTTCAAGTGCAACAACAAGTAGCAGCAGCGGAACCAGCTAGTATTGAAGTTGAATCTGAGCGGACTAAGGTAAATTTAGATTCATCATTGTAAGTGTTCTCAGATCAAGTGGAGAACCAATCAATAGCTGAAGAGTCTAGATATCCCACGAGAGAAAGGAATATGAAAGATCATTCCGATTATATCACTTACCAAGCAATTATGGACACTAAAATGGAAAACGAACCAGAAACAGTTGCAGAGGCACTCTCCGGAAATCGCAAGGAATTATGGAAAGCAGCCATGGAAGAGGAAATTAGTGCTTTAGAAGAGAATGGAGCCTGGACATTGGTGAATAGACCTGAAAGCAAGACAATCGTAAAAAACAAATGGGTTTTTAAAATCAAGAAAGGAGCTGATGGAACTACAAGTAGATATAAGGCTAGACTAGTTGCTAAAGGATTCACACAGCAACCGGGAATAGACTACGAAGAAACTTTTTCCCTTGTAGTGAGGCACTCCACAGTTAGGCTGTTACTGGCGTTAGCTGCGGAATTGGATCTGGACATAGAACATCTAGACGTGACAACAGCGTTTTTGAACGGTGAGCTAGAAGAGGAAGTTTACGTGGAACAACCAGAAGGCCTAGTGGGTGAGAAGCAATTAAATAAAGTATGTCTCTTGAAAAAGGCATTGTATGGTCTCAAGCAGGCTTCCAGGTCCTGGAACAAGAAACTTCACACAGTGCTTAGTGAAATAGGTTACAAAAGATGTAAAAATGAACCTTGTGTTTATATAAAAAATAATAATAATGTTGTGTTTATTGCAGTATATGTTGACGATCTCTTAATATTTTCAAACGATAAACATGAAAGTGATAGCCTTAAGAAAGAACTCATGACTAGATTTAAGTATAGAGAATTAGGGGAAGCTAAATATTGCCTAGGAATGGAAATCAATAGGGACAAGAAAAAAGGAGAGATTTATATCAATGAAAAGTTGTATCTTAATGATGTACTAGTTAGATTTGGTATGGTCGACTGCAAACCGGTTGGTACACCAATAGATATAAGCCATAAACTAATTAAATCTGATTGCAATGGTGATCAGTCTGACTTGCCATATCAAAATCTAGTTGGATCGCTCATGTACTTAGCTGTTTGCAGTAGACCGGATATAATTCATGCCACTAGTATACTTAATCAATTTAATTCTTGTTAGCCTATACCAAGGAACATTGGCAGGCGGAAAAAAGGGTACTTAGATACCTAAAAGGAACAATGAACCAGAGTTTAGTATTCAGAAAAACTGGAGATCACGTTCAAGGGTATGTAGATGCTGATTGGGCCAACTGTGAATTGGATCGAAAATCATATACTGGTTACGTATTCAAGCTCGCTGGAGCTGCAATAAGCTGGGAGTCCAAGAAACAGTTGCTGTGTCAAGCACGGAAGCAGAATACATAAAGCTAACAGAAGCTGCCAAGGAAGCTATGTATATCAGAAGGTTGCTACAAGAGCTACTATATAGAACATCAACGATTCCCTTGTACAACGATAATCAAGGTGCGCAAAAATTGGCACACAATCCTGTGTTTCACAAAAGAACGAAACACATCGACATTAAACATCATTTTATTAGAGAAGCAGTTGATAGCAAACAAATAAACTTATGTATTTGTCAACTGATAAAATGGTAGCTGACATAATGACGAAAGGTCTCGGTGGCATGAAACATAAACTTTGTTTGAGTTTGTTAGGTTTGGAATCGAAGGATTAAGGGAGAGTGTTGTCATGTTAATTTCTATTTGTTCTACTATAATCCTCCGATACCTGCTGCTACCTAGTGTGTGCAGTTGTAACGTTGTAATAACTCAACAGCTGTTAGCATATAAGTAGGTCAAGACCGGCGTTGGTTGCGGTCGATAGCGTGCACAAGTGTGTAGTTATGTTCTAATAATGTAATAAAGACCAATTAAAATTGCTAATATTTTTGGCATACAATGTGACAGTAAACACCAGTTCGGTCTTCAATGTTAAACATTTGTCTGAGGAAACTGGTTCTGTAAATCCATCATGTAAGTGTTCAAAGGAATGAAGGCCTCAAAATGAAGAAGCCGAAATGCGGGAAATTATGGTTCGCAATATGATAACAGAAAATGACACTTTATCAATAAGAACCCTTGCAGGAAATCCAGAAATTAATGCCGGAAAATCAGAAGTGCATAGACTACTTAAAAGGAATGGTTTCAAGTCTTTCAAAGTTAAAACAACACAAGAGGTTTTCACAGCTGACCATGGTCGTCGAATGGAATTTTGTGAAGATGTGATGGATAGAGTAATAGCTATTTAAGTCACAAGGAATGTAAGGACCTATTAACATTTGAGGTACTATCTATTCACAAAACTCGTGAACTGTCAAAACGCTGTCGAGTTAGTACCTTTTTTAAATTCTGTTTTGGAACTCCTGCTTGCTGATTTTGGCAGCACTGAAAAGCTTGAAATTTAAAAATTTGACTTGTATCACACTTTCTTGTAAAAACTAATATCCCAAATTCTTTAATTTTTGTGCATACATTCCAATTGCAATGGAACAGAAACAAAAGATGGTTTTATTATTGGAAAGAGAAAAAAGGCTATAGTTGATTATTACAAGGAAAAACTAGAAGAAAATAATTGTGACTTTTGACACATCCAATATAACCTTAACTTTAAATATTACTAGAAATCACTAGATCCGAAGTACATCCCAAAAAAAAACTGTAATTTCCAGGTACACTCGGCAAATATTTAAAAAAATTGACATTGACAGTTCATGAGTTTTGTGAATGGATAATAGGCAAGTACAAGCCAAGACGAAGTCGCGGCTTGTTGCCTGCCGAAAATGTTAATAGGTGATACATTCCGAGTTATCTTATTATATTTTTCCCGCTGCTTATCACAATTTTTCTAGATTTTTGAAAAAATCGTTTGGTTTGTCATCTGTCACCAGGATTAATTTTCGTGAGTCGTGTTACCGGTGAGTGTCACATGTCACATAAACACTTGCAATTTAGAAACAAAACGTCTAATTCTACATCTTGCTTTGTTAATTTTATTATCCTAGGAACTTAATATAATATAATCACCGACTTACACGTTTTGTTACTAAGGCTGTATCACTGACTTACATGATCAGCAGCGGGAAAACAATAATTATGAATTTCTTGGAAATATTCTGTTTAGTGACGAATCGACTTTCCTGTTACATGGTCGTCATAATCATTCGGTAGTGAGATACTGGTCCCAAGAAAACAATCACCAAAGAATAACTTTAAGAACTCAGGACCCCCAAAAACTTAACGTTTATGCCGGTATTCTGGGGAACACTATTATAAGATCATTTTTTATTAACGGGAACCTCAACGGCCAAAAGTATTTGGAACTGCTTGACAAGCAAGTGATACCAGCAGTTCAAGGCTTACAAAACATTGATATGACCCACATCTGGTATCAGCACGACAGATGTTCTGCTCACAATGCGGCTAAGGAATATTTAAATCAATATTTCCTCGTCGCATTATTAGCACCATTGGAGACATAAAATGGCCACCAAGATCTCCTGATTTGTCCCCAATTTTTTTTTCTTTGGGGCCACATAAAGCAAACAATTTATACCCATCAGCATCAAAGAGATAACAACGTGGATAAGCTCACAATAAAAATTCTTGAAGCCTCTCAAAATATCACTCTTGCGATATTAAGAGAAATTAGACAAGAATTCTATAATCGTCTGGGATATTGTCTGGCTCAACAAGATGTTTTTGAACATTTAATAAAATGAACTTAGCTATTTGTTATTCGTTAGGTTAATATTGTGTTTGTTAGAATTTAAGTATAAATATACGGTATACCCAAGAAAAGCGCCCTTCCGTGCTTTCCAAGAATACTTCGACACTCAACATCACTCCGTTTCGCGAATACAATGAAATGTTATGAACCAGTTATTTATTAAAAAAAACCCTAAAAAAATTTGTTTTGCCGACGACCATACCTCAAGTGTTGATGTTGCCTTCATTTTTAGAGGACCTGTCGTATGAAAACGATCCAAGACTTTAGGAAGGTTCCTGGCGACCGGAATCGTGTACACATACGAACATACATACCCCGCACAGCATGTTTAGGCACCCCCCAATACGGGGGAGGGATCTAGTGGGCTGTGGTCTTCACTAAAAGATCCGCACAGCCGAGACAGAGATTTGGTATAGTGTAGGTTGACATGAAATTTTAGAGATATTTGACTCAGAGTGGTTTTCGATATGAGGGAATTTCAATACTTCGTACACTTCGTGTCGAAGTAATTTGTAATATTAAAATATCGTGTAACTATTTTTGACTTTGATTCCGTATTTTATTACAAAATCAGTAAAAACTAGAAATTACTCATTATTTTCCGTTGCTTAGTGAATTAAAATATTTGGTTCCGCTATGCAAAAAATGAGGGTAACTAAGCGCCAAGTAATGCATTGAAATGCTCGTATTCAAAATTTCTGGGGACAACGTGTATATTCCCCGCAGACCTCGGTGGAATATAAACTGCACCCACTATAAGATAAGTTGACTGACAGAAAATTTTTACAAACAAATGTTTAACATTAGTGTTAGTAACATAAATACGGCTACTGCAGAGATGGTTCCGAACAGCTATCAAAACACCACTGCCTCTACTAAAAACACTAGTTTTACTATTCCGATCCTTCCTGAACACAGTATAGTTCGAGAGTCCCATTTCATTATCAGAAATGTCACTCTGCAACCATGTCTCAGTAAAAATTATTAAATCACAAGCAAATTGCGAGCTACGCGCACGTGAAATAGGATACGCGAAAGGTCACGCTCCGATCCGAGCGCTCAGATAAGAAAAACAAAACCTAAACAAATATAAACATCTGCGAAGCCTGAACGAGATTTTATTTTGTGCCACAGACAGACACACATTAAGGAAAATTATATTATAGATAATCACTACTGGTAGTTACTGCAATTTGTAATTGTTGCAATTTGGTACGAAGGCCACGAGTATTTTGATAGTACACAGTTAGTAGTTCTTTGAGCGGGAAGTGGCATCCACAATTGTAGGAACACCATTTAGGTATTTGATTGTTTTATTAGTAACCCCTTCCTTATTAAACTGCTCAATTGTAGCCTTATTTTTTTTTAAGTAATCCCTTTGTGCTAGAGTCTGATCAAATTTAATTTGCACATTAGGCACTGCAATTTTATTCTTGTTTCTTAAAATATTTTTTGCTTCTTCACAAGAATTCAGAATAACTTCTAAACGACGTATTTTACTATATCAAATTTTCCTAACCTAAAAAGTTTCAAGTTATCAGTCTCCCCTTCGATTCGATATCTCAACAGTTCTTGAACATTTTTAGCTCGCTGTTGACGTTAAAAAAATTCTGAGATCAAAGCCTCATTGTAACCCATATCCAGCTTATTTGGGCATTCATGACATATTGTCACCACTGACCAAATTTACTCTCAAGTAGCTGCACTTTCTTAATTACCTAACTCTGGTACACGGAAAACACCTACCTCAAACGGTTCACAAAAGAATAGCAGTTTTCTCTTACTTAACTTTAAGCATTTTATTTCGGTTTCGGATATTTCTCCACACTTTTTGCACATCTCTCTTTTACAGCCATCACATGGAAATAGTTGATCATCTTTCTTATCGCATGTAAAGCAAAATTTAGTCATACTAAAATTAGTAAACAGCCGACTTCTTTAAGGTTATGTGTTTACACCTAAAAATATGAGTTTGACATTTCTTGTTCATAACAAGGTGCAATAATCGGGGTCGGTAGCTCAGTGGTAAGCATCCTGGCTACTGATCGTAGGGTCGCGAGTTCGATTCCCGGTCCCGGTGAGGTTTTCAAAAATAAAAAAAATGCAGATGAAAGCCTCTACAGAATGCCATCATTCGGAAGTGATGTAAAGCCGTGGGTCCCATGTTACTACGATGTGTAGCATGTAAAAGATCCCTTGCTAGGGTTGGAACTCCTTAGTCTCGGCAAAATTCTAAGTAGGACTTTGACCATATGACCATAGCAGTCGGTGTCTAAGGTACTTGGTACTCTGCATGCCTAGACCTTGTCCATTAACAAACAAACAAACAAACAAGGTGCAATAATCAACATACGTTTTGAAAAACAAAAATAAGCATGCTGTGTTCTATAGTCCGTTCACTAAACATAAAAACACAAAGTGGCCTTTGATTTCTAAAATGTCATGAGTGTACTTTCAAAATGCATCTTTTGTCTAAGAATGTACTTACAAAAAGTTACTAAAACAAATAGGTTAAGAGTGTGACATTTAATTAGCATCTGTCATAACTACTTTTAAGGATGTTAAACAAATACTGTCTTGGATACTGAACAGAATTGCCTGGAGGCTGTTGATCAGGATTCCGTTGCTTTGCGCTGGTTCTATCCCTCAAGCACGTAAACAAGACTGTGTTTATGTTTTAAACCAATGTAATCAATGGTACTTGAAAGTAACGACAGTAAACCACCTTGGGAGACGCAGCCTCACGTCTCGATGTATTATGGCTTAGTATCAGGGTGGCGACGTAGTGAATGAATCAAACATTAAATGCAGATTGTTTTTATTACGAAAATAAACGTGTATTTATATAAAACAAGAATGCTTAACTAAGTAACATATCAAAGTTCAAAATTGTGTAGTTTACTGGAGCACGTTTAAAGGTACAAAACGACAATAATTCAGCAAGTAAGCCTTTTACAGTTCCGCATGTGTTTGCATGACGGTGCGGTGAACTCGGGTTCACTAGGTTGTGTACTGCGTGAAATGCCAAGTTGCAGTTTGCTGCAGTTTTTAAAACTCAATGCTTGCGAAACAATATTCGTTTGTTAATATTTCGTAAATGGGAACTGAAATTTGCCTGTTTTAATTTAAGATTAAAACAGATCTAAATTAAATATAAACTTGCGAAATTATGAATTAAAACTGGAGGTTAAAACTGTTTGTTTATGGAATCAGAATTACATTTAGAACTTCTGACTGGTTTCGTAAATTTTGTTATTAAAATTTATGTGTGTTTAAATCAAGTTTAAACAGATACTATTGATGTAGCATTTATTAATAAGTATTTTTATTACATTTTATAAAAGTTCAAGCAAGGATTTCTAGAATAGTATGTACTTTGACACTGAATTAATGATATTTATTAATTGTCATTTTTAAATTCAAACTCACCTTTATGCAGGTATGGAAACCTTTGCAAAACAAATTACAGAATCCCTAGCAGACAAATTTTACGTATATGCTAACTTCAAAAAAATTTATAGGTTTTTGTGTTTACTGAATGGCCTATATATCTACGTGCACGCATATAACTTCCTTTTACAGTGATCTTGTAATCAGCCAAAATTTGATTTTAAATTTTTAAGCATTTGTCAAAATTTTTCAAAAATTACGAATTCTACAAAAACGGTACAAAATAGAGCATTGGTTGAAGAGACAAATTTTCTCTAGAATTTTAAGCTGAATTCAAAAATGTAATAATATACCGGGTGTTCTATTTAAAATAGGAGTTAATAAAAAAAAACAAAAGAAACCCACTTTAGAAGTATTCAGCTGGAAAATCACTTATTTCACATCAATACACATTTAAAATGTAATAAAAATGTCAAGTTTGAAAAAAATCGTTAAAGCAGTTTTTGGAAAAAAAAAGAAAAAACTGAAAAATCACAAGAGTAAACACCTACTTCCTGTTATGCGATTTTCTTCAAAATCTTGCTGTCGCATCTAAATAGTACACAAAACTTATATATAAAGTTTCAACGCCATTCCTCTTTTCGTTTTTGAGATATTCTGTTCACAGGCAGACAGACACACAGACAGACAGACAGACCAATGAAAAAAAATATGTTTTTTGGGTTCAGGGGACTCTAAAACGTGAAGATCTGTTGAAACTCATATTCGAATTTTTGGGGTGAATCCAATACTTTCTTTATCGTAAAAGAAAGTAAAAATTCCAGTAAAATTAATTGTTTTTACATTTTAATCGAGTAGGCTTACATGGATCCAAACAAAATTTATTTCAAAACAAAACGTAATCCTGATAACCACATGAAATGATCAAAATCCTGGTCATTGTTAGCTAAACATGGTTGACACGACGGGTTACTTTACGCAAATTTTGTTATTGTTTTTCATCATAGCTACTATCCATTCACAAAACTCGTGAACTGTCAAAAAGCTGTCAAGTTGGTATCTTGTTTAAATTCTGTTTTGGAACTTCTGCTTACTGATTTTGGTAGCACTGAAATTTTTGAAATTTAAAAACTTGACTTAAGTCACACTTTCTTGTAAAAAAATCTCCAAAATTCGTTAATTTTTGTGCATACACTTCAATTGCAATGGAACAGAAACGAAAGAGGGTTTTATTATTGAAAAGTTAGTTAATTATTACAAGGAAAAACACATGTAACATAACCTAACTTTAAATATTACTAGAAATCACAAGATCCGAAGTACATTCCCAAAAAACTGTAATTTCCAGGTACACTCAGCAAATATTTTAAAAATTTGAAATTGACAGTTCACGAGTTTTGTGAATGGATAATACCTACTTGATTACTTATACATTTAAAAAGTAATATCACAATGTTTTTTGTGATTCAAGTAGCTACTTAGTACTGAATTACATGTTACTAAGTATTATAGGAATTACATACAAGGGTTTTCTAAAATAAATTTCACCTAACTTTGTTTGGATCCATGTAAGCCTACTACTTGATTAAAATGTAAAAACAATTAATTTTACTGGAATTTTTTATTCAATTATACGTTATCTTATATCGTTGAAAAGATAATAAAAAATTATATTCAGTAAACTAAAAATCCAATATGGCACCGATTTAACTTAAGGAGGTTGATACAAATACCTCAAAAGCAGCCATCTTGAATTTTTGTTCGACACCAATTTTAAATTGGCCTCATCGAGAACAGTGACTTTTATATGAAACTTTTTTTCGTGTTTCTTATACTTGCGAAGATATTCAACATAAAAGAAAATTACAGTTTTCAGTTTTTTTTAATAACTTCTGACTGATTCGACATTTTGAATTTTTTCAAACAGATTTTATATCAGCATATAAAACTGCAAAACATTGTCTATTTAACCAAATCTCCATCTTCAATGATAAGAAAGTTACCCATGCAATCCCACTCGATCTGGGACACACTGTATAATGCAATTATGAGCTGGTATATAGGCGCCATAATTATTCATTCGATAATGTTACCATAAATGGGTAGAAAACGTATGAATAATTAACATATAATTTAATGGTCGTAGATAAAGTTTATTATTATTATTATTAATCATGAAGAGTGCAACTGCCTTTATTACTACGACCTTGGATTAGACAAAGGAATAAAATGCGCATACGCAACTGCTATTATTATTGTGTCACGTCATCGGGTAGTTTGTGACGTCATCTTTATTTGTATAATCATGAAATCATGTCTGACGACGCGGGAAAGTGTTACGAACAAGCGGTTAGGAAGCAAGACGGGAAAAAAATCGGAAAACGAGCCAAAATCCACTCATTCCCACGACGAGGACACCGAGAGCGTGAAGGAGCAGCCGCTTGATATCGGCGAGCACTATCTGGTGCTGAGGTCGGACGAATCTTGGTGTATGTTGACACGTTAACCTCACTTTCGCGTTTGAATTGTGCAATTGTATTTGCTTGCAGACCCGGCGGAAATTATCCAAACGCGGTACAATGACGGCGAGCAGCAGTACGAGTACTACGTGCATTACGAGGGCTATAATAGGCGCCTGCCTAGACGAATGGGTATGTGCTTGAGCCACTGTTAATCATTGTTTCGACGATCGCTTTCAGGTTCTTAGAGGCCGGATTATGTCCTCGCGCTTCCAGCTCACGGAAGGAGCCAAGGGCCAGAAGGCCATTCCTGACGAGGAAATTTACTCGGAATCAGAAGAGGTGACATGATAAAATCAATCATATACAGAAAACATAAGCCGTGACTTTCCGGTTTTTTTCTAATAATAATGTAAGATCAAAATTAGTGGTTACTTTACAAAAACCAGGTCCTAAAGGTTACAAAACAATTATATTGCAGTAGTCATTTTTCCTGTAAATAAGTGCAGGAATGCTGGTCGTAAATACTTTATTTTTGCAATCATTGTTAAGTCAAGTTGGTAATCTTGTATTGTACGTCGCCACCGATGAACTACTGTTCCTAGAGTCAGTAATTTTGTAGGGAGGGATCGCTAACATGTCAAATACTTTACACTGTTGCCAGACACTCGGGTCAGAATATGAGTACTACGTTATTAGGGTACCAGACATTATTATCCGCGTGTTCGGTTGTTTTTCATTGAACCCTTAGTAGTTTTGGTAATCCTGCTGTTATTCAATTACGGGTTTGCAGTAAAATTATTTAAAAATTGCAGTAATAACTGATAACCCCTAATATATCTTATTATTTCTAAACAATTCAAAAAGGCAAAATCCTTTCGTAACTCGTTAATGTTCGACTTTTAATAAACTTCCATCTTCATTTAAAAATCTTAACGACAGAAAATTTAAATCAATAATAAAACAGCTACTAATTCATAATTGTTTCTACTCTGTGGATGAATTTTTAGACTCTATAATCTTGGATGTACCATCATAAACTTTGTGTTTATGGACTGTGATATTTTGTATTACTTATTGCAACCTAGGATTAAGTTTGCTTAAATGGATCGCATCGGCGTTCACAATAACAGTTGGACCACGTCTACCCGCCATTGTACTACCGACCACGTTCACGATTAAAAGCACACTAAAAATAATTTGGCGCGAAACGCTGTTGAAGCCAAACAATACAGGTCTGGCAACGTTTTAAGGTAGTTTTGATCTAAACGATCAGCTGTTCGCGCCTCCCTCCAAGATTACTGACTCTAGGAACAGTAGTTCATCGGTGGCGACGTACAATACAAGATTACTGTCAAGTTTATACTTGCAGGTATGCTGAGATGGACCCTATGACAGCAGCACTGGAAATGGAACACAAACAGATTACAAAAGTTAAATACATAGACAAGATACAGATCGGCAGGTTTGAAATTGACATGTGGTACTTTAGCCCTTATCCAGGGGAGTATAGGAGGCAGAACACGCTGTTGATTTGCAAATATTGCTTGAAGTATATGCGCTTGGAGAAGAGCTACAGATATCATATGGTGAGGTTCTGAGGAAATGAATGAACGTGGATAACATATTGAACTTTTAGAGCGAATGCACGTGAAGGCAGCCTGTAGGAAATGAAATTTATAGGAAGGAAACACTGTCAGTGTATGAAGTTAATGGGAAAAATCGTAAGGTTAGTGTTTGTATACTGATACAGAACAAAATGTTTGACATGGCAGACATGTTCGGCCACTTAGTTTAGTAGGAACTCATTTCAATTTTGTTGGTCTATTAAAAGGGCCCAAAGATGCCACAACGGCGTCCCGTTTAAAATAAGAAAGAAAACCTGCGGGAATGAAATCAAACTGTATGCTACGTCAAATAATGAAATATACTGGTTGAGCTTTCTTGTTGTAGCCATAGGGAACTCGCGTTCTTTATTACAGCGGTCGGCAACCTTTTGGCAGGCAAGAGCCACATAGTGGCAAAATGAAGTGAAGGCGGGCTGCACTTATTCATAATTTTGATAATAGGTATACTATGTATATCGGGGTGATATTAAAAATGCGAAAACATTGTATTTAAATTTTATTAATACGCAGGAACAATGACTGCAAGGGCTGCAAAATTTCCATTTAAATGTGGAAGAAAATAATGAGAATGAGGATGGGCCTCATGAAGAATTTTGAGTTTGAGCATTTAACTCTTGTCAAAATTAGACTGAATTTTTTTAATTACTACTTTTCTATCACATTTCAGTGGCTATTTGTTTCAATAATTTCAAGGAACTACTGATTTTGAGAAAATGGTTATTTTAATTTCTTAACATTAAACTGCAGCAGGGTCGTTTCAGAATCCATGCTTTTAAAAAATTCGCGTAAACCCAAACACAGTCTTCTGCTAAGTGGTCAAGCTGAAATGAAGCGGAAATGGAGCGAAAATAAATTCGCTCCCAAAAATGGCGACTGCTGCCGAAGCGCTGTCGGTCAGCGAAGCGTTCAACGCAATCGCTACCTCAGCGCTATGCCGGCTGAACGCACCCACTCTGTGTCTGTGATATTACATTCTTATTAAATGCACGCTTGCTTGAAATTCGCGCGCGCATGACGCAAATATTTAAATTTACAAAACAGTCGCGGGCCTCAAGACGGAGGGCCGCGGGTTGCCGACCGCTGCTTTATTACATTATCTCCATTGGTGTTATAGACTACTTACCAAATTAATTTTAGAATCGTTAAGAGCTTTATTACGGCATTTAGTGCCATTATGGAGGATCACTGCACTCAACGCGGTAATATCCATTGTCGCACTCTTTTTTACAATACAGAATAAATTAAACCAGAAGTTACTGTTGAAGATAAAATATTGAACAATACACAAACTGAATTTTTTTTTCTTTTGCAGCTAATTTTGTCTTAGTAAGCAGTCTTTTGTTATCTTCAGTAAGATGGTCATTTACAAAAATATTGTTGATCTCTCTCAGGCCAATGTCCGTTCGTTTCAGTGATTTTATCTTACGTAAAGCCGCTATAAAATCTTCTTTGTCGTAACGCTTGTGGAAATGCACAATGATAGATTTAATTGAATCTGATTGCCTGAGGGCACCCTGGTGATAAAGTTGATTAACTCCTTATTCAATTGAACATTTCCCAAACCACTTATCTTTTCAACTAATTCATACAGATTTGCTAAATGCACAACCATATCGTACTGAAATTTTCTCGCCGTTTTTTGAAGAGTTACGTGACAATGAATTACAAAAGGGTTACTTTCAATAAGATGGGGCAAGACTTCACACAACACAAGATAATTTAAATTTACTTGGAGAGTTTTACAAAAACAGAGTTATTAGTCAAAACGTGTCTACAGTGTGGCCCCCAAGGTCTTGTGACTTAACTCCCTTCTTCTGTAGCCATATTTAAAAAAAAAATCCATTATTCACCTTCCACTGGACTATATTCAGCAACTTTAACAAAGAAGTAGTGGAAAAAATAAAGAAATCAATAATAATGGCGTAATATTAAGATTTGAGAATAGAACGAGTTATAGTAGGGAGGCCAAGTGAATTAATAATTATTTTCGTGGGACTGAGTAGGTTTATACCGACAAGTGATACCATTGTAATCAGCGGTGTTTCCTTAGTAGAAAAACTCCTGTTGTCGCTTTCTCAGCCTGTGGAGTGAGGAGCTATGACGTCACAAAGATGGCGATTATTGGTATCAGGTTTTAATACAGTAAGACTAGGTTTAACCCAAACATCCAAAAAAGAAAATTCTACCCAGTGGTAAACTGTTTAGTACCCTCCTCTTAGTAAGTGGAAAAAAGTTGCATGACCTTGCGTGTCGGATTTAGGCGGGAGGGGGTTGGAAAGGTGGTAAAATGGTAGGTTTCAACAGTTTTACTGTTTTTCGCAAATATCTCGTTAACTGCAAGGTTTAGCGCAAACTTGATCTTATACAAAATTAATGTACATTTAATTTACAATAAAAATGGTCGTATGAATTTTTGCACTGCAGTAAAGGATTACGGAAATATGGAGGGGGTAAAAATTTAATTTTTTCTGTCTGTCAAAAAAAAGCAAAAATCACGCCTATGAACTCGTAATATTCGCTCCAAGTGTATTATATAAAGTATTCAAAGAAGTGGAGAGGCCAGCTGTTTATGGTAAAGCACTCAGCATAAAAGACGAACAACATTTACGCAGATCGTCCACTACTACACATGTTGAAGTGAAAGTGGAAGATGGAATTAATGTCACTCTTAGACAAGCAAAATTTCTAACTAATACTAAAAACAAGATGTAACTGATTGCTCTAATCACTGTACACAACAGCAAGCTGGCTGCAAAGTGATTCAGGCAGAAGGTGGTGCTGACACCAAGATCGTTTTTACTACAATTGACGAATCAAAGAAGGAAACAGAGGGTATCGTAATTGGCAATGACACCGATTTATTGGTCTTGTTGGTTGTTCATGCTCCAGCTATCAAACAGTTGAAGATGGTTGTACCGAATAAAGGTATAACCAAGAAGAAAAAGTTTACTGCATTGGAGACATTCAGCGTGGTATCGGGAAAATGAAGGATGTTCTCTTGGCAGTTTACACTTTCGCCGGATGTGATACCGCCTCTTCAATTTATAGAAAGGGAAAAATAACGCATTCTGAAAGCGTGCGACGTGACAAGGAATTTTACTTAAAGCAGTTGATTTTTAACCACCCAAATGCAGACCCAGATGCAGTAACTGGCTGGAAACCATTTCTTCCTTTCGATATTTGCATCAACAAATGCAGATAATTTGGATAATCTGCGCCATCAATCTTATTTGTAGACCATCGCAAAGGAGCCTGTACACACAAATTTCAGGTTGGCTGTACTTTTCCCTACTTCAGCAGCTGCACAACAACACTCTTATAGAGTTTACCATCAAGTGCAGCAATGGCTCAATCTCAATAAAGATTCACTAAAATGGGGTTGGAAAAGGATTGGTGGTTATGTGCGTCCAGTTGCAACCACAAAGGCAGCTGATTCTGAAAAATTGCTCTCCCTCATTGTTTACACTTGTAATGCGGGGTGTGTCAGAACTGTAAGCGTCGACAGAGTGGCTTGAAATGCTCAAACATGTGCAACAATTGCTCCGGATATTGACGACGGCATCGATGAAGATAATCTTCAAGATGAAAAAGAGCTTGAAGGTTTTTAGGTTATTGATTGCTGTTATTTATTATTCTGTAACTACCTTGAACGTTGTACATACCACTTTTCATTCAAGAACATTGAATTTACTGAAAAGCATGTATTGTGAAAAAAAACAATTTCCATTATTTTTTGTACTACAGATTATTAGATAAAGTTTGTAGTTAACCCTGTTTCAATGATATCCACATGATTTTATCTTTTTAGGATGATATGACAAAAGATAGAGGTAATTTAAGTAGGTGTAATAAATTATAAGAACACAAATGGGAACGAAAAAAATGATATGATGAATTATTCAAAGAGAAAAATAGGCAAAATGAAGATAAAACGACAAAAGAGGGGAGCAATGTAGATATATTATCATATACATACACATAGCCGTATATACATACATCATCATCATCATCATTCGTTTTTGCTCCTGTAGAAGCGTCTTTCGACGATTCTTCATCATTTGGTGTTTCCACCTATATGGTAGCAGAGTTGCCAGCTCTGTACCAACATACACACCTACAAATGTTCCTATCTTATTGATGCGTCGCTAAGTACTTTTTATAACTAAACATACTCTTTATAACAAAACACTAATTTTTAAGTGAGTACGATGAATCCCAAGCTAACTGGAAAATAATGACATCATTACCCCTTCCATATCTCTGTAACCCTTGTCGGGAAGTCAAAATGCATAAGACCATTATTATTGTAAATTAAATCTAGATTAATTTTGTATAAGGTAAAGTTTGCGGTAAACCTTGCAGTTAACGAGATATTTGCGAAAAACTATAAAACCGTTGAAACCTACCATTTTACCACATTTCCACCCCCCTCCCTCCTAAACACGACGCGCAATGTTGTGCAACTTTTTACCACCTATTGAGAGGAGTGTACTAAACAGTTTCCTGCTGGGTAGAACTTTTTTTTTTGATGTTTGGGTTAAACCCTAGCTTTACTGTACTAAAACCTGGAACCAAGAATGGCCATATTTGTGACGGCATAGCTCTTCTCTCCACAGGCTGAGAAAGCGACAACATGATTTTTCATACTCAGGAAACACCACCGAATAAGAAGGTACCACTTGTCGGTATAAAGCTACTCAGTCCCACGAAAATCGTTATTTGACCAGATAATTTAGTTTGGCCTCTCTACTATTAAGGAGTTTACTTTCTTAGGAACATTAATCTCTGAAAACATAAATTACACACAAGAAATTAAATCAAGGTTAATAAAAGCATGGAGATGTGCGGGCGCGTTAAATAGTATAATGTCCTCAAGACAAATGTCGCGAAATGCAAAACTACGACTTATAAGACTGTAATTCGACTCACAGCTACGTATGCATGTGAAACATGGACGATGAATGTGGCAGACCAAGACATGATAAGTACGTGGGAGAAAAAAATGCTGAGAAAAATATTTGGAGGGACTCGGACGGATGATGGTTGGAGAAGACTTACAAATGAAGAGGTACAAAAGAAGTATGGAGAGCCAAGTATAGTAGACTTCACTAAAGCTCAAAGGTTAAAATGGTTTGGGCATATATGGAGAATGCCAGATAAAACAGCTACTAAGATAGTATTGGAAGGCAGAGCGCAAGAAACTAGAAGAGGGCGACCAATGAATAGGTGGAAGGAAGCAGTAATGGAAGACATAGCAAGGAAATGAATGGAAGACTGGAAAAATAAAATCATGAATAAGGGACAATGCAGACAGATTGTTATGCAATGGGCCTAAAGTGGCTTGTAAAAGCTTTATTTATTTATACTGAAAAAAACATAAATTGTAATATTTAAATATTTTTGTATACAATTTATAATTTCAATAAAAAAACGACTTTCATTATACCATTATGCCTACTCAACAAAGTATGAAACGTATTCAGAATCAGCAATTTGTCTTTCATGAAATTTATCTTAACCAATACTAAAAGTGGCACAAAATCCAAAAACAAATCTGGCAACCACGTTTTGTACATTAACATAAAATCATCATTTTATATAAAATGAGCATAACCTAACTTTTGTTAATGACTGACAGCATATTTACAGGGTGAAATTCATCACCCTAACATGGCCTCCTATCTGGCAAATAACTATTGAACAGTTTATAGTTCAAGTAGTGGTGGGCTGAGATGTTACTGGAAGGCAGTTGGTTTATAGTATTGAGTCCCACTGTAGCAAAATATTTACTGAAGTCATCAGCTGATAGCTTACTAGGAACTTTGCACTTCGGTTTTGATTCTCTTGTTTCTTTATTTATGAAAGAGAATTAAAAAGTGCAAAAATAATGTATTCCTAGTTCTTAAGCCTAAAAGCAACCATTTTCCTTAAGCCGCCTTCCCACGGCGTGTGGATCGGCGAGCGGCGAGTGGCTCGCCAAGCCACGCCGAGCCAAGCTTGGGCGAGCCTGGACCATTCCCACGACGCGCCGAATCGCGAGCACGTTAATAATAATAACATAGAGGCTCGGTCAAGATAACCCGAGCCTGCCACTTCTGTACGCAGTTGAAAATGGACAAGTTCGTACTCTTTGGAACGTTATCATGAGCCGTAGTTAGGAATCAGGCTCCCCAAAAAACGCTTCTAAAATGATAGGGTGTGCACCCGAAGATATAGTTTAAAAAAAGTGCACTACCTGGAATGACCTTGCGGATCTAAATGTGGAGGGCTACATTTTTTACGAATGCAAAGAAGCAGAAAAAAATATTTTCCGAAATTTTTTAATTACTAAACATTTATAAATTTTATGCGTACATCGCATTTGCAAACTTAGTTTTGAATATTTCTCAATGATTTTTAAACCATTGGAAAGATTATTTTTTCTGTATTGAGATGATGTCAAATTAATCACGAAATTATTTCTAGCAAATGCTACAGAAATTGTTTAAATAAAGCGTAATGGGAATGCGCGATAGACATTTCGGCATTGAGATATTTTGAAAATAATTGCACATAAAGGCATACTTCCAGCGTATGAAATTAATAGAAAAGAATGGAGAAATTTTTAGTGAAAGAATTATCTCGATTGCTTTATTGTTGTAAAAAATACGATTTATTTTTGTACATCGCTCCGTTGTTTTCCGCTGCGTGTTTTGAGTTAGCTCAGGCATAATAGATATCTACCTCAAAAATAATAATGTAGTCCTAAGTATTGGAGTAAATATTCATTAGTACCCTAGGAACAACCCTCTAGGGTGCCGGCGTCATATCAATATCTTAATAATATCTTTTGTTCAAGTAAAGTACCTTTTCTGTTTTGAACATGACAAAACATTAATAAGAAAAGTTATTTAGAATCTAGAATTATGGCTCCATGCAAAATTACAGAAACATTGAGTTACTTTTATAAAACCTTGTTTTTCTAGAAGAATTTGCAAGTCCTTCATTTGATATGTTAATGTTTTTTTCTAGTGAAAATTTTGTAACCTATTAGAATAGGCCTATATGGAAAATAAAACTTAACAACTATTATTATGAAAATAAAAACCATAAAATTTAGCTTGCAATAAAAAGTGTGTTATTTTTGAAGTAGGTAGCGTTAGCACAAAAATGATCAATAACATTTCTTGTGAACTGGTAGTTTCCTCTTGAATTTTCTTGTGGTTATAGCTGCTTTACAAGGAAAACACTGCATTAGTTTTATATTTGTATATTTTCTCCCTTAAGTTATAATAAATAAATGATATGGGTATAATAAATCTTTGAATATGATTTTTAATTATTTGAATAAATTAAACAGCCCTAACTAACATAGTTTTTGTAATTTTCCTGGCTAAACTGTAATAATGCTTACATTTGTAATTCTAATTTACTCTCATTCCAGGGTTAGGTCGCTGAATCTAATTAAAAAAAGAACAAATATGAACTTGCATTTGCTAGCATTACTAATTAACTACGTTTGGCTATCAAAATTATTTATTTATGGTCCTATTTTAAAATGAATCATTGCACTCTGTATATCGCTATTTTTCTAATAGGATTTAACAAGTGGGTTATATTTTTTAACTGATGGGAACAAATACAAAACCAAAGTGGTTTCCTTGCTTCGAAAATACGTAAACAAGCTGACAATTTTAATTAATTTTCCGATGTCCACGCAATTAACGCTGTTGCTATGCGATAACAATGGAATGTAAGTTTGAAATAATAAATGACATTTATAATTTTGAATATTAATTTGGAGATGAGTAATGTCAAAAAGAATTCTTTTTGACATTACTCATCTCCAAATTAATAATGGAATGTAAGTATTTCGCGTCATAAACAAAACACTTCCACCCACGCCACAAAGCGGAAGTGACGCTCTAAGGGACGCTAACCAAGCACATTCACAAAACTAACACTTTTAGGAGGCAATTCTGACATTTTGATGACTTCTCCGTTGAAAATAGGGCTACCTGCCCCTCACTGGAACTTCCACGATGCTCTGGGCCACTCGTTATTGTTTGCCTGCAGTTAGTAAGACTCAAATCTGCGCTGGAACCTACCTGGTAAACGGCTGATGCCCTGGGACATATCTGAAACCGCTTCCAATGAAGTTGGGGCCCCAAATCTCCTGCTCCGCTGTTGTATACTCCCGCTGCTTATTCACTCGTATAGGAACTTATAAAGCTGCCCGGATCTCCGTAAAATATGCCCAAAACACTACAGCTTCCACTGGACCACTTCGACGCCTCATATTTTACCCACCCGGAAGCCCAATGCAAGGCAAAACTTCCACAAGTAACTCAGGACACAATCACTCAATTAAACAACACTTTTAATTAACTTGGGTATTTATTAACTCATAAAATAACTTGCTTCTCTGGGACAGCTTGGCAATTTCACAACCAAAGCTTTCACAGAAGCTACCCCAATTATTTTGTTTACAGTTTACCCATTGTTACATGAATTTCCAAGCCTGCTCTGATTTTATTATGTTTTAAACAAAGATAAAGCTATTCGAACACGTCATTATGCACTTATTTTCATGGCTTATGCTATTTCTTAAATATTCTGAAATTCAATTACTGAACATTCTTATAATAAATATTTGTTTTGCTGGTTATGTTTTTAATTACTATTAATTATTATACGAAATATAAAGGCTATAAAAATGGAAAAAGTAGGTCCGATTTTCAAATCCGGAAAGGAGTTCCTTTATCGCCGATCTTATTTAATGCAGCGTTAGAACAGTTATTTAGAAAACTGAAATGGAAAAATTATCGTAAAAAGCAAACATATTAACAACAGCACAAAAGCAGCAGTAACAATTAATAGTAAAAAATTTGAATATGCAACGGAAGCAACATATCTAGGTCAGATTACATCATTTAGAAAAGCAGAGGAGAAAGAAATCCAGCACAGGATAAGTAAAACCTGAAAGAAATTCTGGTCACTCAAGTATGTTTTCCAAGGGAGTTTATCAGCAAATATTAAAAAATAAGTGTTCAATAAATTTGTAATACCGGCTTTGACATATGGAGCACAGACGTGGTCATTAGACGGGCACAAAATCGGCTATTAGTGACGCAAAATAAAATGTTGAGGTACATTCTAAAGTTAAAATTAAGTGATAGTGTAAAAATCGAAGAAATAAAAAGATGTGTAGCATGCCTGGATATGATCAAGTGGTTTAAAAAGCTGAAATGGAACTAGGCCGGTCATGTGGCCAGGATGGCAAATGTCAACCACGGAATGGCCTCCAGCATTATCGAGAAGAAAAAGATGCAGACCTAAAACCAGGTGAGAGGATAATATCAAGAAAATGCCAGGAACACAATGGATGAAGACAGTCCGAGATAGACAAAAGTCGGGGAGGCCTTTGCTCGAACGCGGGATGATTAAATGCTATTATTATTATTTATATTAATCTTTAAATTTCTGATTTTTAGTGATTACCGGTGACATTATTCACGTATAACCAATCAGCGTAATATAATTATGAGTAGGTATAATACATACAAATGATTTGCAACGCACAGTATATTTGTATTGCGATGCTAATCAGTGATCGGCAAAGCGCGTCGCGCGTGAGACGCAAAACACGCAAGGGAAAATAAATCGTATTTTTTACAACAATAATTCAATAGAGATAATTCTTTCACTAAAAATGTCTCCATTCCTTTTGTATACATTTCATACTTTGAAAGTATACCTTTATGTGCAATAGTTATTAAAATACCTCGATGCTGAAGTTTACAATGCGCATTCCCGGTACGCTTTGTTTAAACAATTTCTGCAGCATTTGTTAAAAATAGTTTTGTGTGTAATTTGCATCATCTGAATCCGGAAAAAATAAGCTTTCCACTGATTTAAAAATTATTGAGAAATATTCAAAAATAATCTTGTAGATGCGATGCATGTATAAAATTTATAAATTTTTAGTAAAAAAAAAACCCCGGAAAATATTTTTTTAGACGACCACGTATGAAAGTAACATTATCGCGACAGCAGCCTACTACAGAAAGTTGACAATTTCATACACTAGCACGATATTATAATATCGTGCTAGTCATATCGTAACGGCACAAAGTTATTCACATCACGGCCTGCTTAATTGTGTGACAAACGTCACTTTGACGTTTGTCACACTGTCACACAATTAAGCTGACCGTGATTCAAATAATACAGACGCTTTTGCTTTATTCGTTGTTCTGCTTCCAACAAGCTCTAATTTTTTATAATTGTACCAATAATAATATAACGATCAATTTTGCAAACGAAATAAAAACAATTCTTAAAAATAGAATTTACTTTTAGTGGTCGTCTAAAAAATAGTGTTCATAACTCGCCCGAAAGTGCAAATATCTGTGCTCATGTTTTAGATCCACTCGGGCTTCGCTTCGCTACGCCCTCGTTTGTCTAATCAACACTCGCACGATATTTGCTACTTTCGACGCTTGTCATGAAAATAACTATTTCTGCTTTTTTGCAATCGCAAAAAGAATGGAACCCTCCACAATTAAATCCGCAAGGTCATTCCAGATAGGGTACATTTTGTAAACTATATTTTGGAGTGTACACCCTATAATCGAATTTATGGCCCCCGATTCCTGAATACCGAGCCAAGGCGAGCAAAAAGGTCGAAGCGCGTTTCCTTTGACTCGTGCAAAATTTACCGCCAGTCGACGGGAAGCCCGAGCCGCGCCAACGCGTCTTGAGCAACCTCCTTCCCACGGCGCGAGGCTCGGCGAGCTTCTACCTGCTTTTGGTGAGCCTCGCGGCTTGGATGCCAATATTGTGCGATTATTTAACGAGCCGCGCCAACGCGCCGCGAGCTACACCCTTCCTACGGCGCGAGGCTCGCTAAAAGCAGGTGAAAGTTCGTCGAGCCTCGCGCCATGGGAAGGGGGCTTTAAAATGCCCATCAAAGGTTTTTGGTTGCCATTAAGACGTGCAATTATCAAGTAGCCATGATCACAAAAACAATGGGTTGCGATTGTAATCTAGTAAACAACATCAAGAAATCAATTAATGACGTTGGTGACATCAGTTTTTTGTCTTTTGTGCCTACGAAAATGCTGTGACATAACGAACCTTGCAGCATTGGAGAATTCGTTATGTAGCAGCATTTTCTTAAACATAAAACAAATTCTTATGTCACTAATGTCGTTAATTGATTTATTATTATTTTTACTAGGTGACCATTGTTTTTGTAATCATGGCTACTGGATAATTGCACGTCTTAATGGCAACCGAAAACCTTTGATGGACATTTTAAGGTAAACGGTTGCTTTTAGGCTTAAGAACTAAGAATACATTATTTTTGCGCTTTTTAATTTTCTTTCAGATAATAACCTAAAATTTCAAGAAAAGTTACAGATAACGAAGTTAGAGCTAAAAAAAGCTTTGAAAGATAGGTAAAGTGCCTCTTACAGTCGAATCCAATTTATGAAATTTTGTTAGTTATTGCAGTACATAATAGATACGTATACCAAAATTCAAATCGATATCTCTACATTTGTGGAAATTAACAAAAAAAAAATTGAACTTCAAAGTCCTATAACTTCTTACTGATGGGACTTTGTACTAAGGTATATTGGGTTTAATGGATTTATTATGACGTAAGGAATCTATGACTAATCGGTGTCCCATTCTTTTTGGGACACCCTGTATATATTAATTAATAGGACATAAATGAATTACACATTATTTAATTGATAAATGTTCCTGGCTTCCTGGCTCGGGTTGCAACCCACGATGCTGGAGTAACGCCCATTCTCCAGGAAATGGACCGCGTAGGTATTTTGACTCTTGCGTATCTGCGCACGTTATTTCTTTGGAGAATGATTCGAGTAGCTCTCTTGTTCCGCCAAACATGACCTCCTGTGCTGAATGGTTGACAGCGGCTGGCGGTTACAATTTGCCTTTGTAATTAGCAAGTTTTAAAGTTTACCTGGAGTCGGCGTTAGTGTTTAAATCCTGAAGCGAGGACTGCTGCTACCTCACGCAGCCTGGACAGCACTCCTGGGAGTACCGCGACTTCACATCGAGCAGATAGAGGACATTTGCTTATGAACCGAAAGATGATGTTTTAGCAGTCGGCCGGTGATGAATTTGCTGAACACGGGCACGAACTTCGGACCCCTGGACTGCATTTTTTAAGCGTCTAGAACAGATTCTGCAGGTGAGCTTCATGGATTGTAGATTGTAGCCACTCACAAGCAGCACCGATGATGCAATTCCTACGGGTCGTAGCATTAGTGAAATTAAGTTATGCGAAGTATTGCCCTTCTAGAAGCGCCAAGATTTGCGCTTGGGGATTATACTGGTGCGAATAATAGGAAGCGGTCTGGTCGGATAAGCTACGGAGAGGTTTAGACTTCGTCGGGCTGACAGTACCCCCTGTCATCTCCTTAGAGTGGAGGGTTTATTCCGTTAAGACAGTACGCCCTATCAGATCGGAAAGGGGTGGTAAACAAGGAGAAGAATTGGGGAAAGGGCAGAGTAGTAGTACAAGGCGGGTTCTGGACCAAAGTGTGTCTCTGCGCATGTGTTCTGCGCAGGTTGTTAATAGGGGCGATATTTGCGCGCACCGGATGTCTCGGGCGCACCGGATGTCGCGCAGACGTGTGGGGTATTTTTTGCGAGGTGATTGACCTTAGGGTGACGTCTGGGAAATTATTCTCGACATGTGCTTGTGGATGACTCATCACAGCATGGGGTAAATTGCCTCCTCTTGGCACAATTTCGGCTGTCTGCAAAATCAGTGTTGCAGCAACACGCGTACTTTCAACATGCCTGCAGCAAATTGCTTTTTCCAGACATATGTAAAATATTACAAGGAATTTTCTGAGTTATTTCCTTGGCTTGGCAGCGAACGTATAAGTTTTACCGTTAAGCTGGATGGATATCCGGACTTTTATCATGTTCGTGCAAACCTACGACTCCCAGACCGGGATGATTTTTTTGTGAATAATGTGTTGGAGCCCATTGAAGAGTATTTAAAAGATCAGAAATTAGAACGTGAATGTATGGGGAGAATCGTATACGAATTATATTGATGCTCCGCCGTCATCCTAAAATTCAATGGGTCAGGCTAACCACCACCACCTGATTTTTTACTCCAAGACAATTTGTAAAGATATAAATGTTTTTATTTATCTAAATAATATCATAGAAATATTAGTTCTACGATAGTAATGATGTCGAAAACCTTTACCAAAGACTGCTTCTCAAATCATAGTTGGAGTCCTCCTCCACCTCCTCCAATGGAACAACCGCACTTCTGGTCGTCTAACATAACAAAGGTGGAGGGCTGCGGCTGTATAAATTGTGTCAACATTCAGGGGTGGTTAAGCCCAACACCACTACAACAACCTGAACAGGTGTCACTACCATCACCACCCCCATCACTACCTCCTTCGTTTCAAGCATATAGTTTTACACTTCCTGAACCAACACTGCCTCTAGGTTTAAAAATTAAGTTAGGTAATAAACTTGTACATGTAATTATTAAAGATTAAAATAAAAGACTTTATTTTAATACGTGTTTTATTTCATACATTACATTGTATTAGTTAACATAAAAAATATTATTTGTTGTTACTGTTGCACCATCTGCAGTAGTAGGAGTAGTAGGGAAGCCTCATTGCAAGGCCTGGATCTGGGCAGCCATCTCGACCTCCTCAAAGGAAAGTTTAGTACTGTTACCGCACTTTCCGCCAGATATGATGTAGTAGCAGCATCCAGAAAGTCGTTGCAGATCCTCATCGGTGAGACAGTCATATCTTGCAGGTAATAAGAGTTTACAATCGTGTAGCTCAATAGCTACTTTATCGCCGTATCTTGTAGGACATCGAAACACATCTATTATTAAATATTTTTTTTGAACTACCAAGTCTTTAACATTTTTCCACTCTTTAATCTCGTTCAACTTAGACAATTTTTGAGCGAAATCTGCCATGTTATTAGAGCACGGTACACGCACACACGAGAATGATAACAATGCTGCAAAATACTGAGTTTATATAGCACCACTCAAGATGTTTCTAAAATTATCCTCAACATGTGTTATACACACATGCGGTTACGATGACTCATCACAGCATGTGGCAACATGTGTTATGATGACTCATCACACATGTGGTACATTACAGCATGGAGTAATTTACACAATATTTTTAGCATCTATCCAGCTATTGTGCTGATTTGAAAATCCAAGCCATTTTACAAATACTTTGTTACGTTTTCGTTTTATTACACATTCAACGAGATGTATGTCTGGATATTTAACTTTTTGAAGCTCTAGATTGTAGAAACACCCTCGAATAGGTTGATTTGAAGCATCTTTTAGTAGATAGGTAATTGGATTAGTTAATTTAACTTGATCGATTGTGAATATTTCATTAGTCCAGTTGGGTGTATATCCTTTTTCAAATATTGTTCGATATTTGCTAATTCGCACAGGATCGCCAACCTTAAATTTTACATTACTTAAATCTGTCATTTTTATATGATTATAGGCTTGATTGAGAATTTCCTGCTCATTACTCTTGTTCACATCAGCAGGTTTTTTACCAATCGTACTATGTTTTCTGTGCTTGTAGGTGTGACTGACTTGAGATAATAGAGAAAGCCATTTGTATGAACCTTGCAAACTAAACATCTTCCACATAATAGATTTAAGTGTACGATTTACTCTTTCAACGACACATGCTTTTTTTGAGCTGAATGTTGAGAAATGGTTAATTTTATATTTATTTTACTATGACACGTCGTCTCCTAAAATTTATTCGTGCAGGCTTATGTAGCTCATCTACTATCTGAGCCTTAATTGAACTGTTTATTTTCGATATCTTTTTTTTCCGAGTCATTTTGAACCTCTCTAAATGGTGCGGTTTCACCAACTGTAGGTTTAGGCGACGGTTTAGTTAGATTTAGAGAAGAGTAGAGATGATCGATTTCAGATTGAATGTCTGTAAGAATTTCATTTGCTATTTCTATATTTGTACTAGCAGATTTTTGATGTTCAGAAAGTAGGTAAATAACCTTATTAAGTTCTTTGTTAAGGAACGATTTGTTGACAGCGTCTTCTTCATATAGAGGTTGCGCAAGATTGACTAATCGTTTATGTTGAAGATCAATATATTCGAAGTCGTCATCATCATCATATGATCCATAGTAACGATTTTTGTGCTGAATGTGACGACCGAACTTATCCCGCGACATTTTTGAACTGACGTTATTTAATAATTCTAGCTTCTTTTAACTCTTCTATTATGCTAACAATTTCATTTCTGTGATTTGAGTGACCAGCTGCTTGAGAGGCATACAGTAACTTTAATCGATTCACTAGCTCATTCGGATCGTCCCAGTAAACATAATCCAATGGTTTATTGGTAACCTGTTTATACATTTGCTGCATACCTTTACCAGTACGTTTTTTAATCGCTAATGGCGCTGCTGATGATGATGATGATGGCGATGGCTGTTCAGGTTTTATAAATTTCTTATATTTCGCTTGATTGAAACCTAGGTACCTTCTGAGCATTTTTATCAAAATCTCTATGTGCTGCATTTGTTCTGTCTATAATATCATTATAATTTGCTATATCTGATCGAGTTGGAGTTATTTGAGGATCGTTTTTAAATAATAATTCGTACAAACCGGGTGAACCTTCATAGCGCACATTCTGAACAATTATATCTGAACCCTTTATATCCAGTTCAGCTGAACCAAAATAAAATTTGTTTTTATCAAAATCATATCTAATCCCATACCTCCCGAGCTCAGGTCTTTTTATAAGGTAATTGTTTGCATATTTTCTAGGAAGTTCGTCATACTGTTTAAAAATAGAACTTATAGCTTGCGGTTCTATGTTGCGAGGTGATTGAAATTCGTCTTCAGCAGACGATAGCGATTGCGATACTTCATCAGCCGGTTTTGGTGTAAATAATTCCAATTTTGGAGGTTTTTTTGGTGAAATATATTCTTCATCAGCATCATAATCGTATTTGGTTTTCCCTTTATCATCATCATCAGCATCGTCGTAATTGTATTTAACTTGCTTTTTCAATTTGAAAGGTGTAAATTGTGATAGTGATGCTCTTTTTTCTTTATCTCTCCTACAACAGTCTGCACTTTTTCTGTAACAGGCTTAAAAAACTCTCCGAGGATCTGTTGTTGCTGCAAATTACCCTCCTTGAGAGCTCTAACTTTCTGTCTTATAATATTTTTAGTTTTAATAAGTTCTGACGATGCTGCTGCTGCTGTACTCGTTTTCATTATTGATGAGTAAGCAGACTGTTAGGTAGGTAAACAGACAGACAGACAGACAGACAGGTAGACAGGTAGGTAGACAGACAGGTAGACTGGTAGGTAGACAGACAGTTAGACAGGTGGACAGATAGGTAGGTAAACTGTTCAAAACCAGACCAGTTCACACACTAACAGCTATCTATCGAATAATAGATTACCAGAATTGTTAGATGTATATATACGAATCAAATTCATAACGATAGCGACCATTATTTAAATCACTATCATTGTCTATTACCAAAAATCCGTGTTTATGTCTATTCCAGCAATAAGCACACATTTCTTTAAATTGTTCATAAGTCATGTCGGTATTAACATGATCTCGATAGACCTTCTGCAAATTCACATCATCCTGCTTAAACAACACCAGCATGTTAGCATTATCACGAATAAGATGTTTAGGAATACATGCATATGTTTGACAAAGATAGAAACAGTCTATATTTTTATGCCGACCCATGCTAAAATATTCTCTCATAACGTCCTGTTTGTCGCAAGCAATGTCGTCAAAAATAAAAATGCTGTTAGATTTAGCTTGATCAGGTGGTACAATGTTCGCACCATCGCTGTATGTATAGTAACCAACCTCAGGAATTAATTGAAACAACATACTTAGATATTCAAACTTTGCTTGAAACAGCGATTTTGAATATATATAAATATTTTCGAATCGTACACCATTAGCATCTACTATTAGCGAAATAATGATGTTTGTTTTACCACAATTCGATGGACCTAGAACGAGGCATCGTATTGTGGAAGGTAACAACGGCCCGTGTCTCCTGCTTAGAGATGTAGTATGATTATCGTCATGATTTTTTATTGACAAGCTATTTTTTAGTTTAACTACCCTCATGACGACTAATTGCAAACTCATACTAATACAGCTATACGCTTAATATATATTAAGGTTCTAATCAACCAGCTCTCAGTTCTATAAAATGCCTCGTCATCGAAACAGTAAACCAGTCATTCGACGGCGAGGTGCAGGTGTAGTCAATACGCTTATTAATAAATTGCCTTTCGAATTGCACATACCTGGATATCAATATTGCGGACCAGGCACAAAACTAGAGAAAAGAATTGCAAGAGGAGATCCTGGAATTAACAAATTAGATCAAGCGTGTCGCGAGCACGATTTGGCTTACTCAAAATATTATGATAATATAGAGGAACGACACAAAGCTGATAGTATTTTAGCTAAAAAGGCTATTGAGCGTATTAGGGCTTCAGACGCTAACTTAGGCGAACGCGCTGCAGCTGTAGGAGTAACTGCAGCTATGAAGACAAAAGTAAAGATGGGGATGGGGGCTAAAAAGAAAAAAAGTCAAACTGGTAAAAAGAAAAAAGGTAAACGTCATTGTGGTGGTGCTCTTACTTTCAATCAAGTCTTGAAAAAAGCAAGATCTCAATTAGGAGGTCGAGGACGTTTGCAACAAGACTTAAGCAACGCTACGAATATAGCTGTTAAGGCAATTAATAAAATAAAAAGGAAAAAAATTATTAAAACTCCACGCGTAATACCTGTACCTAAAGCAGGAGGAATTTTACCTTTGATTCCAATCTTTGCAGCTCTTAGCGCTTTAGGAGCTCTTAGCGGTGAAGCTGCAGGAATTGCAAAGGCAGTTAAAGCTACCGAGTCTGCAAAGAAACAATTAGCAGAGTCTGAAAGACAATAAAACGATGGAAACAATCGCTTTGGGTAAAGGGTTATATCTAAGACCTTATAAAAGAGGATACGGATTGTTCATGACAAAAAACTAGTAATACAGCTACCAAACCGCGCCTTGACAAATATCGATTTACAATCATACGCTAAACGTTTAAAAATTCCTAACTTTCGAGGTATCTTTATGAGGGATGATTTACCGAAACAGGTTCGCAATATAGAATGTGGCATTGTAAATTTAGATGATAAAACGAATCTTGGCACACATTGGGTAGCTTACATAAAACGTGGGAAAGATGCAATTTACTTTGATAGTTTTGGGGACTTACAACCTCCAATAGAGATTGTGAAATATTTGGCAAGTAGCAAAGATGGTAGCTGTCATCGTATTAAATATAATCACCAGACATTTCAAACGTATGATTCTGTAAATTGTGGACATTTATGTCTTCAGTTTTTGTACAATACCATGTGTAATTGAAATTAATAGCTTCCAGATGGTTGTAGTTGTACATCTGCAGACCTGCAAGTTAAATGTATGAAGTCATTGCGTGAGAATGTTCTCGTAACTTGATATTTAAACCCCGAGGAGCTTTGCACAGACTTCACATCATGAGTCACCAACCTCGACCACACATCATGAGTCACCAACCTCAATCGTACGACGAATATAGAATGCAACTTAACCGTTGGTTGGCGAAGCTAGAGGTGTTGAAAAAGGACGTGGAGACATATCAGAAATTAAACGATATGTCAACACAGTTTTTCCACCTGCAATTAAGCGATCTGCAGCAGCGACAGCAGCAGCAGCAGGATCAGCTCTTCCTTCTCCTAATAGATCAATTCAATCATGCCCTGCCAATGGAGCAGTATAATAAAGAAGATTAGGAATAGGCGTAGCAACACTTGCAACAGCAAGCAGGTTCAATTTTACCCTATTGTTCAAATCCATCATTTCCATAAGAGAGAAGTGGAAAATGACGATGATCTTCCGCACAATTACTGGCAGTTGTGTGCACTCGACAGGATGAGGTTTAAGGATAGAATAGATAAAATGTCGCTGGTGCTAGAACCAGTTTTAAAGAAGAAATTAGAATGTATTATAGAAAATAATTGTAATAAATAGGATGTAGCAAAATAAAACTCATTTGTTTAAAAAGTTGTTTTATTTCTAGTAAGCACATTTACAATTGATGAGATGTAACATAACAAATTACATACATTTACAACAAATTTATTCATCATCATCCTCATTTTCATATCTCGTGTCTGTTAGTAATACATCGAGGGATAGTAATTTGGATAATAAATCTCTTAACTGTTGTAAAAGACTTGTATTTGAACAGCTTACGTTAAACAATGACAACAAATCATGTTTATTAGCTCTAACCATAGTATTTGTAAATTCATTAAAATCAAAGTAAATTCTCTTCTTTTTAAAATATATCAAGCCGTCCATGTATCTAAATGCAGAATTAATCTTGGGAGGCAAACCTGGAAAGTTATTAGAAATTAGACTGTAAACTTTAGGTCTAAATGTGCATTCATCCAACTCGATGAATTTATTGTCATCGTAAAAGATATATGTTCGACCTGTGTAGGTATTTACTGCAGCATGAATCCTACTGCTATCAGTCATTCCCAGCGAAGTGTAAGGTTTAGGGAAGCCTGGTATAAGTTGAAGACTGGGAAAATCTATTAAATAAACTAACCTATCAATAAATAAGACAACTTCGCCTCGAGGTCTTTGATAAACTGCAGAGATTTTTGAAAAATTTTTCGGTACAAACGGAAGCCAATCAGGTATATACAGCGGCCCCTCAAAAGTATGTTCATCTTCTGCTAGAGATGATGTCCAAACCCAATTCCTATAGAACATATACATACGTTTATTTATAATTAATAGCGTATTTATATCAACATTACACAAAGCTGGAGCTGGAGGAATATTTGGTTCTGAAGTTGTTCTTTTTGATGATATTGTTTTCGCTGTTACTGTTTTTGTTGTTACTATTGTTGATAGGGTTGGTTGTGATGGCTGTGGTGGTGATAAAGGCTTACCATATAGCGACTGAATTGCATCAATATCGTCAGCATGCAAATCTGTTACGTGAGCAGATTCGAAATATGTGTACATTATAGCAGCTTTATTATGAGAATGTCTAATTCCTAAAGTATGACCTATTTCATGAAGTAATACGTAAAATAAACTTACCTTATCCTTGGAAGGTTTATCTATACCATCAAAATACCAGTCTTCATCCTGATCTAAATGTATTTCAACAACACTGCTACCTGCCGCGTTATGCGGTGGAAAATCTGAGTGAGCGAGAATATTTCCAGGACCGTCAAACGGAACTATGCAAGTTCTACTATTCCAACTATAATTATGTGCAGCTTGTTTGAAAGATATTAAAATATTTGGGTTTTCAACATCATGAGAAAACTTTAACGATGAATGTTTTTCCCAGGGACGACGATTCATGTTGCGGGTGTGAATATTGTCAGGAGTTATCGGAATCGACGTCATCACACCCCCAGCAACCACAATCGCAGCCCCAGCAGCAGCAGCAACTGCCATCATATTCGGCACAAGACGATGAAGATGAAGTCCTTGTCGTTGACGATGACGATTATTCATGTTCTGGGTGCGAGTATTGTCCAACACCGCAATCGTCATCATCATCACAGCCCCAGCAACCGCCATCAGCAGAGCTATCGCAATCACAGCCCCTACAGCAGCAACCGCCATCATATTCTCCTGAACCATACCAACAATATCAGGCTGAGTATGAATTCAGCTTACCTGCGCCGACCATGTTGCTACATATTTCTCCAGTAAAAATTTATGTAAAATTAGGTAGTAGTAGTTTTATATATATTATCAATACTGAATAAAAGACGTTTATTTTCATACATGTTTTTTATTTAATTAAATATCTTATTTATGAGTGAAACAAAACTTAACAATACTGAATAAAAGACGTTTATTTTCATACATGTTTTTTATTAAATTAAATATCTTATTTATTCATGAGTGAAACAGAACTTAACAAAGAGTAAGTATCAATATAGTCTTGAGGTGTTGTTGAGGGCCAAGGACCGGAACGAGGACCAGTTCTCCAACCGACAGCTTCGCCATTTTGAGCTTTTCTGATGTTTTCCTCAAGCCATTTAAAAATATCTTTGTGCTGATGTACAGCGCTGGGTTGAAATATATAAGCTATGTGGTGTGTATTCAAATACTGGAACACGTCTTCTATAAACTTGATGCGAGCATAATAGGCTGCCTCGAAGATCGCATCGTGAAGAAAATATGGATATTGTTGCTGCTGCTCACCTGCTACAAATTCAATTCGAGAGTCAGATGATAATAATATTTCAATAAGAAAATGCTGCTCGTAGGAACTGGTGTGGTGTAGAGATAATTTTGATAGCACCAAGTTAAGATCTGTCTCACTATTAATTTTCAACTTTCTCCCTCTTACTTCGTTAATAATTTTTCTAATAACATCATAAGCATCTAACATAGTTCTTAAAATTTCACTTACGACATCAGTTACAACAGTTTTAAAGTGCGTAGCCCAAATAAGAGTTTTACTAGGTATAGCAATACCAACTTTTTGTAATATATACTTCAAAGTTTGCAAATCGTTACGCCCTATAGCATTACGTAAATGATAATTATAGGTTTCTTTATTTTTAACGTACAGATCTTTGTTCAACCACTGTATATTTGAATTTTGCTGCGGCGACAACATTGTGCCGACTGAGATATCTTATACTGTTTACATATTACTTATACATTATGAGAAGCAAGGAAAATAAAAAACATATTGCAGAAAAAATTGTTTATTTGCAGTTTATTTATTTAGCGTATGGGGTATTACAATACGTAGTTAACTAAGTACATATTTGATATAATATATAAAGTAATATAATAAATGTAATATAATAAATTTAAATAAATATAAATAAATGTATTATAATAAACGTAAATAAATGTAATATAATAAATGCTAAAAAAAGATTGAAAATGTACGTTGTATCTATATATCTACGTCTAAATTTCGTATCCATTCGATTGCGCTTGGTCTGCATTGCACGAAGTCTGTGAGATCCCCCGTGTAGGCGCCATGTGGACAGTCCAGAACAATGTGTTGGATGCTTTGCTTTTCGCTTCCGCAGTCGCACTGTGAGGATTCTGTTCTACCCCAAGTATACAAGGATGCAGCACACTTTCCATGTCCAGTTCGAATTCTGTTGACCTTTGTCCATAATGCTCGAGGTAGTTCAAATCCATCAAGAGCTTGAGTTGGATCAGTTATTTGTATGTAGTCGTTTTCGTTTTCTGCTATCCACAATCTGGTCCATTGTTCTCTTTCATTGTAGTTTGCAGGTATTTCCACCATTGATCTTATGGGGGGATGTCTGGACTTGAGGCGTTTGTGCTGTCTTGTTAGATCTGGTATGTCTTGGTGGATTGGTAGATGATCGTTGGTTACGATTTTTTTGTATTCTTTTACTAGGGCGGCTGTTCGACGGATGTCAGGTGGTGCAATACGCTCACGGCGAGTAGACCGAACTCAATAGACCGAAAGCAGTTGACCGAACTCAATTGACCGAATAGCAATAGACCGAAACGTCACTAGACCGAAGCAGCAATAGACCGAAAATCACTTGGTCGAAAATACATTACGGTTACATTTATTAACATTAATAGCATCAACTTCCCTACACACTTTATTCAGGCTTAGAACTGGCAGCATAAACTGCTGGCGTGTTTAGAAGTTTTTTTTGTTTTTGATTCTATTTAACTTTATTCTAGTAAATCATACAATATTTAACAGATATATCCTACCCAAGTATTTACGCACACACCGGAGAAAGTTGCTAGTGGGTTAATCCTGCTAATGATGTATTTATCTTCGTTTGCGGAAATCGGTCGTGAGTAAATAATTCTATTGATGCTATTGTTAATAAATGTAATTTTTCGAGATATTTAATGTGCACATTTACCGAATGTGTACTTCAACCGTAACATATTTTCGACCAAGTGATTTTCGGTCTATTGTTGCTTCGGTCTAGTGACGTTTCGGTCTATTGCTTTTCGGTCAATTGAGTTCGGTCAACTGCCTTTCGGTCTATTGAGTTCGGTCTATTTACCTAGAACCGGTGCAATATGGCTGAGAATCGGTAGCCACCGAGTTGGTGTTGACCGAATTGTACCAGTTATCAGTCTCATTGTTTGGTTAAGTTGTACATCGATCGTTTTGGTGTGTGTGCTATTCAACCAGACCGGAGCACAATATTCTGCCACTGAGTAGACCAAGGCAAGGGCTGCAGTTCGGAGCGTTGTTGCATTGGCACCCCAAGTTGTTCCAGTTAGCTTGGAGATTATGTTATTACGTGTTTTAAGTTTCCCAGCTGTGTTTGTAAGATGTTGTTTGAATGTTAGTGACCGGTCAAGAGTTATGCCTAAATATTTTGGGTGTTTGTTGTGATTTAGGAGTCTGCCATCCATTTCTACTTGGAGAGTAACGTTTGATTGCCGATTTGATAGGTGGAAACAGCATACTTCTGTCTTAGACGTATTAGGACAGAGCCTCCATTTTTTGAAATAGCTATTTAGCTTATCCAGGTCTTCATTTAAGGCGTTTTCTGTAGGTTCCTTAAGTTTATGTTGGAAGGAGATAGCTATGTCATCTGCGTAGACGTACTTCTTACATCTTGTTGCTGGCAGGTCGGCAGTGTAGATGTTAAAAAGCAGAGGGGCCAGTACCGACCCCTGTGGGAGTCCGTTATTGCGTTGTCTGGTGCTACTCTTAGCGTCATTTATAATTACTGTAAACAGTCTATTTGTTAAGAGGTTGTTGATGAGCGCGCATGTTTGACGGCACGGTATAATTGTTAATAGTTTATAGAGCAGTCCTTCTCTCCACACTGTGTCGTATGCTGCCGTTAAGTCTATAAACGCTACTGACGTCTTTTGTCCCTTTTCGAAACCTGCTTCTATGTTTGTTGCTAGCGCTAGCACCTGGTCTGTGCAACTACGTCCGTTCCGAAATCCAGCTTGTTCTATTGGGATTGCTGCATCTACAGTAGGGCCAATGCGGTTATATAATAGTCTTTCCAGAAGTTTATAGCAGCAGCTAAGTAAAGCTATAGGGCGATAGTTTTCAGGTAGTTCTTTTGCTTTATTTGGTTTTAAGACTGCAATTACTTTCGTTTGTTTAAATTCCGGTGGTATTTTACCAGTTTGTAATAAATCGTTAAAGAATTTCACAAGCCATTCACGATTTCTTTCGCCACAGTTGACCAGGAACTCTGGATAAATACCGTCAGAACCAGCTGCTTTTCCAGTAAGTAAACGCATATACAATTGTATGAGTCCCTCCAGCTGTGAAGCCTTCTTCGACCGCAGTCTGGGTAGGTGGCTAGCCTGACCCATTGAATTTTAGAGAAAAATAGGAGTGACGATCATCAAAGGTGTTTTATATAAGCCTTCTTCGGCCGCAGCCTGGACAGGTGGCTAGCCTGACCCATTGAATTTTAGGATGACGATTATCAAATGTGTTTGCATGTTTTCTAAGCCTTCTTTGACCACAGTTTGGACAGGTGGCTAGCCTGATCCATTGAATTTTAGGACGACTGTCAAAGGTTTTTTCTGCATGATTGTATTCAAATAATGAGTGTTGCAGAGACATGTGTACTTTATATTCATGTGTTTGGCAGTTGGTAACCCCAAGGCAAAGTATCTGTATAAATATAGTTTACTATTCTTTTGTCATCGTGAGAGTCTAAAGCCTTTTTTCTTTGTTTTAAAGAAAAGACATTGTGAGTTTTTGATCTAATTGTTCGCTGTTCGCAAAATACAGTCTCGTTATTAAAAAGACTGTCTTTGTAATCATCAAATGTAATTCTATTCAAAGCAGCTCTGGTAATACCTTTAGCTTTCTTTGTAATTCTAAATTCCTCATTCTCAGTATCCTCTAGTGTTTTAAAAGCATACATTTTTGCACGTAAACCAATAAATTCTGTAATTATTTTTCCGCCCATTTCATCCTTCATTAGTTCATTAGACCTAGAACCTTTTTATTAGCTTGCGGAAGGTTATATGGATTGTTTGGTGGATAATCGCTTGTATCAAATTTGTGAATATCTTCTCGCATTAAATCGTATATATTCGTGGAGGTAAAATGATATACAAGACTATCTGTGTCGGTGTAAAGCAATTTTGCATTATTAGCCATTTTCTGTTTAATATATTTATAATGGAAATCGTATATTAAATATTTTGAAAGATCTAGAATTGAAAATCCTACGTATATTGGCTTATTAAAAACTACTTCCAACCGATCTAATTCTAGGAGTACCAAGTTTTCATCTTTATTTAAAATAGTAATGCTGTGAAAATTTGGTTTTGATATGTATGCATTGACTCCGTACCTACCTTCCCATTTAGAAAGTAATTTTATTGATTTGTATTTTCTAACATTTTCCATAGTCTTTCCAAATACAGCGTTATTCATAAGTTTATAGAAATCTTTTTCAAAATTATTTTTGGCGGCTTGTCGTAATTTTGTATTTAAATCTATGTACGATTTAAGCCAAACTGATTGTTGAAATTTTAATATTCTATGAATTTTTACAATTTTCAAACCTAAACTTACAGCCTGTTGCAGATTGCGATAATGTATTATGTAGTTTTGTTTTTTAAATAATGTAGTCATTAATTTTGAATGTTTCGATGGTGGTGTATAATGATCAGGACAAAGAGGCAAATCTTTGTGAAGTTCGAATAAATGTTGAGGATATTCTAAATCAACTTCATAAATATATCCTGTTTCAGCATTTTCTGGAATATTTAAGTGATCAATATTATAGATTTCTAAATAATTTACCCATTCAAATCCCCCATACGGTAGATATTCGGACATTGCCTTGCCGTACATGTTATTAATGTCAAAATACAGGATATATGATTCAGGATCAGTTTCTACATATTTTTTATGCATATATCGATTATTAGCTTTAGCGTAGCGATTTGAACACTGCGCTAACCCTCCTCTAATTCCCTTCTCTATGAAAAGCAGTTGATCTACATCTGTCAGTAATTCAAGTTTAACTTTAGTAGTTTTTAGCATTGCTTGAAAAGAAAGTCCTAGTGCTGTGTAAAAATGTAAAGCATCTAATCCGTATGTTTTCATACAATTTTCTCTGAAATTTTCAAACACATCGGCTAAGAGCAGAACGTCGACAGTAAGGTACACTTGCTTTCAAAACTTTCGCGTACACCTATTTTTCGCAGGGTTGTAATTAATCAACTCTGACATTTAAATTTTTGAAAAGTCAAAATGTCTCGACTGACAGTGCACATGCTGTCAATGTCATTTTTAACCTAATCTCAAAATTACCCGTTCACACAGCTAAAATTTTACAAAATCGTTGTTACTTGATTTTGAATGTGTACGCGAAAGTTTTGAAAGCAAGTGTACATATCTGCATACTGGCCTAAAGTTTGCACATTGAAAGTGTTCCAGACACGCAGCGCATGTTCATAATTTTCATCAGAAATAGCTGTTCCATGCAGCTCGTTAAAAAAATGAGTTTTTTCGGGAAGAGTATTGTCATTCAACTTTTCAAAACTGTCTAAATAGTCGTAGGGAAAGATCCCCTTACGTAGTAATAATTGAAATTCTTCTTCGCTCTTACATAATTTGCGCGTAATAATTTTTAGGTTATTCGGTAAATTTAGAGACAATTGTTCTAAGCTGCTAGCCATGAATCGAAACGAGTCTAAAAATCTAAAATAAATATTTGTTCCATGCATATGCTTTGTAAATGAAATATATTTTTCCTTATTTATAGGTAATAATTTAATCTCTCCCTTAATCAGGTTTGCTAATGATTTTATAATAAAATGTGCATCATACCCGCTGAGATTATGAAAGAGAGCAGGAATATAATGAGCATCTTTGTAATTAAGATTACAATGTTGGTGAGCACTGCCTCTGAACTCGCCTGTCTGATGATTGTGATCACGTACACGCACGTCTTTGACAGAGAAGGGTTTTTTGCAAATATAACAGCATACTGATTTTTTAAACGACTCGTTTTGCTGTTGACTAATATTCATAGGTTGCACATTTTTCAATATATCACTTACTTGATATGTTATAGTCTGTAATTCTTTTACAAATCGTTCAATACAGTCAGCACCGCGATATATCCAAAATCGTGATAAACTGTCATCATATGAGCATTTTAAATAATATGCGATACTAAATGGCGTGTGTTTTTGATAAACTGTACTATTTTCAGCTGACATAGCAAGGTTGTTTTGCTTTTCTAAAATACATTCCACGTCCGCGTAGATTGAAAATGGCACTTTTTCCTGATATTTATAGTTTGTAAATTCTATGCATTCACCCCTGTAAGGCATTCTAACTTTAGTTTTATTTACGCTATTACAATTTTTAATGTGATTTATGTGCGACTGTTTAGTTACGAAGCGATTTAGACAAATATCGCATAGAAAAGTTTGAGATTTTTTCTTATGCATCTGAGATGTAACCAATCTAGATAAATTTTTAATCCAACAAAAATGAAACTGCTTCTCCCCGTTGGGTATCATTAATAAATGTATAGCATCCTTATTAGTGTATTTTTACTAATATATATCGGTAGTACTATATTCTTACTATATTTATTTTTCCTTTCTAAAGTATAAATATTTATACGCAAATCATTCATTCTTTCAAATTTTGATACGTTTTTTAATTTTATTGGAAATTCTAGGCCTGCGTAATTTAAAACTTCGTTGAAATGTGGATACGAAGATATTCTATCAGAATGCTTATCTGCAGGATGTAATGCCGATACTATTGACCACAAAAAACAATATTGATCATCATTTTTTACGTTAACTGCGGCTTTTTTATTTTTTATATCTTGAGGCAAGTCGATATAACTACCTACTGTTACGGGACTGTAATTATTTAAATATACCTTTAAATGTAGTATCTCGAGTAAACTCCAACCTGAATCACGTTCTTGAAACTCTTCTAATTTTGTCAACAGTTTATTTTCCACATAGTTTGCGTACCATTGTTTTATATTAGTACCAGAATCAATTTTTTAATTTTTAGTAGCAAACGTTTTTAAATCTATCTCCCCACTGCTAGGTTTGATAAAATATGCGCTAAATATTACATTAGCTTTAAAGATTAAATTATTTTTCATAATCTTTTTAATTTTTATTGAAAAACTTTTATACGATTTTGAAAGAAATTCTTGAGGCTTTTTATACCCCAAATTTGCAATGATGCCAGTCCTTATTCGACTATGAAAACATGATTCCACGTCTTCCCACACTAGCTTGTTTTTATTTAAAAACTTTTGCTGTCGCTCGCCTCCTACACCTGATCCTCTCTTTACTAATTTAATTTTTAAATTTCTTAATAATTGCCGCTGCCCCTTTAATAAACTAAGGTTTGCTTCTAACTTGAAAGGATTTTCATTTTTACCACCACCATCACGAATAAACCGCCTAACAGTTAAAATAGTTCTATTTACAAGCTTAATCCACCTATCAACCTCATCACTACATTTTATAAACTGTAATGCACTCCTAATTGATTTTATAGAATTTGAACTTAATTCTGAAATGCTATTTGCCGCACACATGCTGAAAGTACGCGTGTCGCTGCAACACTGATTTTGCAGACAGCCGAAACTGCGTATTTAGAGAGAAAACACATCTGGCGAGCAGTGATATCCACACCCGCGAATTTCTCACACACAACTGAGGAGACAATTTACCCCATGCTGCGATGAGTCATCATAACACATGTTGCCACATGCTGTGATGAGTCATCCACAAGCACATGTCGAGAATAATTTCCCAGACGTCACCCTAAGGTCAATCACCTCGCAAAAAATACCCCACACGTCTGCGCGACATCCGGTCATCATATGTGGCCACATGCTGTGATGAGTCATCCACATGTGCACGCAAATTTCCCAGACTATGACGTCACCCTAAGGTCAATCACCTCGCAAAAAATACCCCACACGTCTGCGCGACATCCGGTGCGCCCGAGACATCCGGTGCGCGCAAATATCGCCCCTATTAACAACCTGCGCAGAACACATGCGCAGAGACACACTTTGGTCCAGAACCCGCCTTGTACTACTACTGGGCAGGTCGTGGCAATGTCGTCTCCTTTTATACCTTTTCGTGCGGGGCTATCTGTACACTTGCCCTCGCTTCTAATGGGAAGGGAACGACACCGTCGTTCATTTAGCGATACGTTGCGCAGAGCGAGTAGAATCCCTTATCGCCTTTTCGCCCGTCGAATCGATGCAACGCTCGACTGCGCGATGTATTAAATTTAAATATATTTTATGTATGATAAAAATTCAATACAGGAGCAAGCGTTACAAAACTAATATGTATTGTGTGAATATGAATTCAGCTTATATGTCATATTAATAGTCTGACGGTGACATTTGAGTTATCAAATAATTCTGACGTAACTTTTCATTAAAACAAACCATGCTTACAAATATTTTGATAGTTTTCTAACGCAAGAACCTACCTGAGTTATAAGAGAGATTGTTCTATGACTGGAGCTAGTAAAGCATACAAATAATTTGATTAAATACATTTGAATTAGAGCAAACATCTTATTTAAAATACTCTGAATTATATAAACAAGAGTAGATTAGTAGTATAACAGCTATTACATAAACATTGGCGTGCAACGTAGAGTCAATACTATATCAATATATTCGATACAGAATTCAAGTTATTCAGGAAATCATTCGACCCTGAATCATGGGGAACCTTCCGTGTCAACGTATTGTAATGACTTCGTACTTAATAAAAGGCAATAGTAAATAAAAATATAATTAATCAGTACTAATCCCCACAATTTAATAAATTAAATGGTTCTAATATTTGAATTTTTATGTCAAACTCAAGGCCAATTAAAATGATGTAATAATTATTCGATTAATAAGTGGTTTATTGCTCTCTGTATTTGCAATCAAATAGGGCTTAGCTCTGGTAAAACATGAAATAAACTCTTTCTCAGGATAGGTTCAACAGCTTGTGTTACAAATGCTTTGCTGTATGATCAATTAACCAGTACAAGCAAACCGCGCGCTACGCGCTGCGAGTCTTGAATCGGCGCGCATGTGAAATAGGATACGCGAAAGGTCAAGCTCCGAGCCGAGCGCTAAGATAAGAAAAACAAAACCTAAACAAATATAAACATCTGTGAAGGCGGAACGTGAGATTTTATTTTGTGCCACAGACACACAGACAAACACACATTAAGGAAAATTATATTATAGATGGCAAATGTGTGACTTTGTATTTGACAGGTGTATAACCTCCAATTGACTGCAACAAACAAAATGACCTGCACATACAAGAAATAGCGTAAATTGAATTTTAAAACCGAAAAAAGGCAAGACCACATCAGGTAAACGCTGCTAAATATGTGACGTAGCTTCCGGCTAACCTGTTTTGTTTCAGATGATGCAAACAGACGTTCTGATGTTCAATTGTTTTAGATTTCGGCAAAACTGCAAAAAAACGGCTTCCAACCCCAAATCAAAGGACGCTACCTCGATTATCCGAATCTGGACGGATCTGGACCACTGGAATCACGTTCTACCCTTCAAGAAATGTCCGAACTTGAAGCTGTCCAAATTCTAAGGCGCTTGTTATCCCTGAGATGCACAAAAAGGGTGGTGGAACAATACTTACGTTAATGCTCAATGCAGCACTCAAAGCCCCTAATTGCCTCACTCAGCCAATGCCTAGATGAGTCACTATCAATCGCTAATTAGGGGTCGCCGGTCAGCTTTCAGCCGGAGACGGCCGTGGGTTTGTTAGATGGGCGCCACCAATATAAGGATAACAAAACAGTTCCTAACCCCCTAATTCAACGATTAATAGGTTCCGCTCCAGCTAAATTGGAATACAAACTTAATAAAACGGCGCAAAACTGAAGTCAAACAATTAAGTGCAGGGGAGATAATTTCGTTTTATTCACTCGTAAAGCCGGGCACACACATAAAATACATATATGTAAAAGTTTAGGGCCGATGTAAATGCATATAAATGCCCCAAGGATCCTTGTTTACAGAATGCGGTGGCCAATTAAAACACCAAATCATAAAATAGGGAAAATTCCTGGAAGATCCCGAGAAGTGACATTAATTTAAATTTGTGAATTATAAGCGGGCAATCGCCCCAGGAATTTCTATAGCGCCCTACATAAAACAATTAAACTCTCATATCGTAGCTAAAGTGAAAGCTACAGTGAGGTGAAGCCTCGTACTTTACAGATTAAAATCCGTGATAAGAATGATGCGTCCAGAAAATAATAAATATCTCGCGCTGGTATATTGCGCTAATCCCAATTTAGAAGCAAATTACTGACGGCAGTCCTTTATCGATGGAAGCACATACACGCGTGCAGCAAGGTTCACTTGCTGGCCACCGGAAGCACAGTAAATAGAACAGCAATGGTTACCTTGAGCTGGTTCGAGACCGTCTTAGCATTGATACATCACAGGTACGGACTTCCGTGGATTTGATGACTTAACCAGGGAGGTCGGTAGCTCGTCAATTGAGCGCGCCGAGATAACGCTATCAAAGAGCACACGAGGTGCGCATCGGGCCGCAAGCTGGGGTATCCGGAGCTTAATTGGGGCCCATAACGTGGTGGGGATCACACTAAATTCCCCAAATGTTTTGCTCGGAAGGTTTTGGCGTCAACAAAAATCTGCCCCAGGCAGTATCTCTAGATTTATACTTAGAGGAATGTAGAGACGCGCACAAATCCCCTAAACAAAGGGTAAGAAGTGTCTAGACATCAATAAACACCTTCTTCTCCAAAATCGCGACCTCGAACAGCCCCAAAACTTCCAAGGACCTTCTTCGGTCGAACGCCGGGACAAGATGGATAATTTCCGCGTCGCGACCGCTCAGCAAGGTGAGAACACAAAACCGATGCAACGGCGGCGTATCAGCTATGCGCAATACCCGGATGCAATTTAAAAATGACGAAAATACAGTAAAGCGAAAATTGTCGGTAACACGCTGCTCCACCTGCTTCCTGCGAAATTTACTTTTCAAAGTGGGGCTCCGTTGCTGGCTCGCAGAAGGAAGTGACGCCACAGTAATAACAGCTTTGCTGATGGCTTGTTTGTCCAAATTTTGATACCCAGGTGCTTCTGACGATCTTCTCTAATGTAGCACACCAGGTTCTGACTGTCCGAAGTTCCTGCTACTCGGAAAAGAAGCCCCAAAGTTAGATGATCCTTGCAGCTGGCTATTTTTCTTCACTGGGCTGCTATCACTTTGAATTTTAGCCACAAAGATGGACTACACCCAGATGACTATAATAAACACAAATGTGGCTCCACAAATAATTTTCTTTACTATTAATTTCATATAAACTGGGAGCTTTACTAGCACTCAGCCTAACTGTTACAAGCTTCTATTTTATCTCCTCTTGTTATTAAACAATTGACATTCTTGTTTCCTAGCAATAATGATTTACATTTGTTTATAAGAAAAAAGGATTGATTTACATGTTTATTTATTTATTTTAATTAACCTGTTTTACAAGGTATAAATACCCAATTACAAAACAGTTTTATAGAGAACCTGGATATATAATGTACCAAAAAACTTCCTTATAACAAGCAAAAAAAAAACAAAAACGACTGGACACAAAACTGCCTATTTTGATTGGTTTAGTTTGTAAAGAAGTAATATTTTATTTGATTTACAGTACAACTGAAGATGTCAATGATATGGCTGACTGAATTGCAAATCTGTGCCATTTTTCAAGATATTTGTTCGTGGGGTCTAAGGTATAAGCAGTTCTTATTTCTGGCTGCTTGTCGAGGAACGTTAAAAGCCAATTGTCGTAACAAATTAGGGGTTGTCACTTTATTTTGCACAATTTTGCTTAATAGGGAAAGAGAATGGCACTTGCGTCTTTTTTCTAAGCTAATAAAATCATGTTTATTTAGCAGTTCGTCACATATATGCCTATCTGTGGATATGTACCAAAGCTTTTAAAAACCAACCGTCTTTGAATTGATTCCAATCCGCGAATGGGGGTTGGGTCTGCTTGTACTCAAAAAACTGCATAAAATATTTAGGTATGAGATTTGTTTATTGTGTGTAGAATCTCATATAAAGTCTGCATATTCAGTAATATTGAAATCCCCCACTATCAAAACCATGCCACCACAGACTACATCAATTGATTCAAGTGCTTCAAACAATTATTCATATTCTGAAACTTTAGCTCTAGGTGGTACATAAACGCAAATCAAGTAAAGGTAACCAAAGGACAGTATAATTTTTACTGCCATTAAATCAATAAAATGAAAAATAGGGATAGAAAGATATACTATATTAAGTTACATTGATTTATATTTGTTATGAATTGCAATCAGTACATCTCCTCTCCTCGTTGCAAATTTTCGGTCCGATCTATAAACAGTAAAATAATTAGGAAATAGTTCTGAATCGTTAATGGAAGATTCAAGCCAGGTTTCAGTTAAAGCAAAGATCTTGTATTCACTCTCACTCACTGAATTAAAAAACTCTGAACTGATAAAATATGTTTGTTCTGTGCATTTTTTTCTTTCCCATAGAGCATGTTGAACAAATATACTTTGGTTTTTTAAAGTAACGCAATTTGAACACTTACATGCATTAGAACTGCAATCTTTTATTTCATGGCCTTCCCCACAAAGTGGACAACTAACTGACTTTTTATAATTTCTGATCGAATGATTATATTTGTTACATGTAGAACACCTCTGCAATTCAATGGCATCATATACACTGCAACCAGCTTACATAAATCAAACAAGTAGAGACACTAACTGGCGGTTCCTTTGATATCAAAATACCAATTTGGATGACCTTGAACGGCTTCTGGGGGGGTACTTTCCAATATTCCTAACAGATGGCACCACTACTTTATCACATATAATTGGTAGCAGAGCCAGTAACTGGCTTTGATTGGTCGAACTTTGTGCTGCCATCTGATAGTCAAACTTAAAAATACCCCCTAAGTCACTGTTCCAGGCACTCTAGACAGGTTTCAACACTTAGCATGAGTGTACGCTGCTGCAACTGTCATAAGCCACGAAAACATTGTTTGCCCTTAATGCTCCATCATAAACTTGTTGATCGACGACCTGATTGATTGCTTGAAAGATATTAGGATTTTTTTTGGTAGGAAAGATCTTCAAGGCCTTGCACTCAAATTTATCGAGAAAAACTCCCGCATTACATGCTGAAAGATATTCTTTAAGGCTATCAGCCGAAAAATTTTCGGACATCCATACTATTTTCATTCTAGGTAGTATACCGCCAATTATTTTTGCATTATAGGAATCAGACATCTTTTGTTGTACTATGTTCTTCAGCTTCTCATTATCTATTTTTACTTTACATCCTATCACAACGACTGACTTTATCTTCGACAGCTGCAAATTCTCTTGGCATGGATTAATGTTACGCAGAATATCTGCCGTAGTTGTAGTTGGTAGCTGATTGTTATCCTTCGGTTGAATCAAAATTACGGGTTGCGACTTGTCTCTTAGCACTTCGGAGTATTTTGGCTGCTGTACAAGAGGCTTGGTAGCAGTTGCCATTTTGGTATCGTGTTTAATGTTTTGGACAATATAAATAATAAAACAATCATTATGGGAGACACTGTGACAATAAAATAAGCGAATATGTTATAGGGAAGCTGTCAGAGGGTGTGTCAGTGCAACGGATTCTCAGTGATATTCGCGAAGAAAAAATTACTGCTTTCAAGAGGATTCATCTTCTGGAAAAAAAGGATCTTCATAATATCGTGAGAGATTTCTCTTTAGGGTATTCTACTAAAAGACATGATAATGATGCAGTAAGCGTCAAATTGCGGGTAGAGGAACTAAAACAGACCAAAGGAAATCCTATCGTATATTATAAAGAACAACAAGAAATTGATTCATTATTTAAAAATGACGATTTTGTACTTATTATTATGACTGATTTTCAAAAAGAAGTACTGGCAGTAATAAAATATGCATTGATGGAACACATGGATTAAACAGTAATTATGATTTTCAGTTATACTCTATAGTAGTTGTTGATGACTTGATGAGTATGGTAATGGATTGCTTGTTGCTTTTTGTTTTTCTAACAGAGCAGATGAAGAATTGTTTAAATTTTACTTTTCATGTATCAAGCAATTAGTTGATACTATAACTGCTCATATATTCATGTCCGACGATGCACCAGCTTTCTATAATGCCTGGGAATTTGTAATGGGCCCAGTATCAAAACGTTTATTATGTTCGTGGGATATTAATCGTAATTGGATCTCTAACTTGAACAAAATAGTTGATACGGATAAAAGATCTTTAGTGTTTAAAACGTTACAGGTACTAAGAAATGAAACAGATGTTAATAAGTTTCATACAGAGCATAGTACATTTCTAGATTATTTAAAAAGTGATATTGATACTTGGAAATTTTATGACTATTTTTTATCGTATTATGTGAATAGGGTAGAACAGTGGGCCTATTGTTTTTGAATACATTTGGGTATAAATACTAATATGTTTTTAGAAGCCCTCCACAAGAAAATTAATAATTGTTATTTAGATGGCAAACAGTGTAAGCGTTTAGATAAAAGTATTAATGCGTTAATGAATTTATTACAAGACACGATGTATGAAAGAGTAATTAAATTGTGCAAAAACAAGAGAACACATAAAATAGGTAAAATAAAGAATGCACATAGCAAAAGTGGATTTATTACTACAGCTATGATTTTAATTTTTAAAGAAAAAATTCATGGCTGGTAAGTTCTTCAAAAGATGCTGATCATAATACATTGTAAAAAAAGTATCAGAAAATTGTTTACAATCTTGCATGTTGCGGTGCACAGAATGTACTATATGCATTCATTTGTAAGCATATTCATGCATGTGCAAAAATGTATTCAGTTGGTTCTAAAGAACACAATGAAAGTATCAATACACAAGAAGTAATGAATATGTTATTAGCATCTAACGAACAAGATTGCAGTAACTCTTGCAGCAATCGCAATAGTTCTTATAAGAAACAAATTCAAGTTAAACTGGATTTAATTTTGGTATTAAATCAAAATGTGAATCTGGACGAAACAGGTTTTTTAAGTGTGTCAAAAAAACTAGATAATGTCATTTCATACATGAATAGCATGCCTAATTTTGCATCCAGTAGTGGTATCAGTAGTAATGTTAATATAAGAAAAAATGTAGAAACCCATTTTCAACTAAGAATAAAAGGAAGGGTCACAAAAAGAGTGATATGCTTTCACAAACTCAAAAACATGTCATTAGAAAAGCATTATTAGAAAAAAAATGATAATGTACTCAATATTCATAGTGGTTTTGATCATACATATCCTTAAACTTCAATGTAATATTAAGTTATTTAATAAACGAAATTGATTTATAAATTGGTTTTTGTATGATTATGTATATAGGATATGATTTTTAACCGTTGCATAATCCTGCAATACTCTGAAGCAAACACAGATAAAATAAAAACTTGAAACAAGCCAATTCTCATTTTAAAAACTTAAGACACTTTATTCAATAAAGGTTTTTTGACTCGTGTTCTTTAGAAACTTTTATACTATTTTTAAAAATAATTGTGAATTATAAGTTTCGATGTTATTTGTGGTAGTTACTTTATATTTTCACAAAGTTATAAGAACAAATTAAAAGCAAACCCGATTTCACCAAATTTCTTTATTTTATACTAATTACAACCCCTCATAAAAACGATACCTACTTGCCTGAGTTGGTTGCTTCATAAACATTTTATTTAATACTCAGTTCTCCAGCTAATAATACGGAAGCTGAAAAATAACTTTTATCACAGTTGACATTTATCACTATTA